>JAGKTI010031794.1:0-11522 GCA_018397915.1 Birgus latro
CTTTTGTCCTTTTGCAGCTTATTTCATGTAACTCAGTAGCAAATAAAGACAAGGCTACGGCTCTGCATCCTTTCTATAGCACTTATTCGTGGCTAGCATCAATTCTAGTGTTAGTCTAGTGTCACAATTCAGCATTAAAAAAGGAAAGTTAAAAGGAAAGGAATATAACTGTTTGGTAGGTTATGAGGGATGGGGTGTTAGGAGTGTGGTAGGAGTGGTGTTTGTAGAGTGGTGGTGTTAGGATACTGGTGTTAGTGGTGCAGTGTTAAAGATGATGAGTGATGGTGTTAGTGTGAGGGAGGGGTGGGGGTGAGATTGCAGGCACGAGGCAGGTGGAGACAGGGACATTAAAAAACCATCATATCCACCTCACTCTATCCACTTCCAATCAGACCTGACCTACTTCCCTTAACCCCTTTCTCTCGCTCCCTTCCCATCTACTCTCCCCTCCTCTCTCGCTCGTCAGTCCCTACCCATCTACTCTCCCCTCTTCTCTTGCCCCTCACTCCGTTCCCTTCTGCTCTCCCCTCCTTTCTCCTCCTCGCCCCTTTCCCCTGTACTCTCCTCTTGTCTCTTACTCCTCGCTTCCTTCCCATCTCGTGCCCCCTTTCCTCCTTTCCCCTCATTTTCCTCTTCCTTTCCCTCCCCTCTTTTTCCCCTTCCCTCCTCTCTCCTATTTTTCTCCTTCCCTCTTCTCCCTTTATTTTTCCCTCTCCTCTTCTCTCTTCTTTCTCCCCTTCCCTTTCTCCCCTCTCGTGCTGTCTCCTTCCCCCAATTCTCCCCTTACATCCCCTTCCCCTTTAAAGTACCCCTTACCCTCTCATCTCTCAAATTTCACTTTTTCTCACATACCCTCCACTTTTCACAGCCCACATGAATATACACCTCCTATTTCACATCACTTTCCTTTTTAATAACTTCTTACCCCTTACACCTTACCTTTCACCTTATACCACTTATTTCTCACATATTGATTCTCACATCTCACTTCTTCCCACATACGTCCTTTGCTTCACCTCACCTTCTCTTTAAGTTAGCCATTACCTTTCACTTTTTCACCCTTCCCTATATGCCTCCCTTGTTAGTTTGTCTTTTTTTTACCACCAACCCACAAAAAATCTTTCTCACCCCGCGTTTCTCTCGCCTAACCTTGCAGATGCCACACTCCTGCTTCTGGTCTTTCCTTCACATCCTCTTCTCATTGACTCACACCCTTACCGCATAGAATTCCCGTTTCCCTTCCCTTGTCTTCCGTCTTTCTCTTCCTGCGTTTTTAATTCCTTTCACTGCTGATCCCACATTTCAGCATTCTCTTGAAATAACATCTTATCTATCGCATTCCACCTCTTCCTACAAACTACCTTTTTTTTTTTTCTGCAGATCCCTCACTCCAGCTTAATATTCTCGTCTTTCCTTCACAGCCTTTCCCTTAAAATTGCCGTTTCCCTCTTTCAGTTCATCTTTCCTATGTGAAGTCTCTTGTTCATATAAATTTTCCCTTTCTCTGTGTGTGTGTGTGCGTGTGTGTGTTTCCCATTCCTCTCCCAGCACCTCTCACACTCCACTTACAGCTGTTGTGTAATTCTTGTCGTCTCCTCGCATTCCTTCACCTTTAACCAACCCTTTCCTTCTCGTGTTTCACCCTTCCCTATGTGTCCCTCATTTTTCCACTTCCCTTTTCCTCACCCTACCGGACCCTACATTCCAACTTACTCTTCTTTCCTTTCCCTCACATCTCCTTCCCTTGAACTCTCTCCTTTAGCTACCTCTCACTTTTTACCCTTCTCCGCATACAGGTCTTGTTCATGCACCTTTCTCTTCCCTCTACCTCTCATTCTCTTCCCTTCCTCTCAATACAAAATCTACAGTTTGTAATTCCTCCCTTTCTCTTACTTCCCTTTCTCCGTGACCTTCCCCCTTCCTTTTTCAGTTCATCCTTCCCCTCACGCAGCATTTGCTCATATGCCCTTATCTTCCCCTTCCCCTCCCAGTGTTTCTTATTCCTCTCCCTCCCGGAGCGCACACTTCCTCTGACGATTTTTGTGTTCTCCTCTGATCTCCTCCTCTTTAACCCGCTCATGGTCCTGACCTCTCGAGAGTTTTATTCTTGTCAGCATCAGACGATATTCTGATCTGGGGGGAGTTGGTGGCACAGTCGGTGGAAGGGAGGTCTGCTGTGCGATTAGACGCGAGTTTGATATCCAGCTGGGGCAGGAAGCAGTTTAGGAATTTGGTTATCGGTAAAAGAGAGTTTACTGATTAATCGTAAGAACCACTGTCATGTCTTGAAAACATCCACGTTAAACAGAGTGTTAACACCGAAGCGATGACATGTGAAGGTGCTTGGTACGTAAGAGGACTGTTTGGCCTTAAGGGAACGCCAGACGATTTCATTCAGCCAAGTGGGAGTCATAGCAGCCTGAAATTTCACTTATCTCAGTAGCCCTGTCATGGTAGGGACAACTCCAGTACTGTATTCCAGCCAACGCCAGATAACTAGACTCAGATGAGAGTCAAAGGAGCCAGAAAACTTTAACTTTCCCATCATCTCTCACATTCACCCTTGCTTGAACGTTCCCCTTTTTATTTTTCCTTCCCTCACCTGCATATCCCAAACACCACTTAACTCCCTTCAGTTCACGTCTTTCGTTGTTCATGTTTCGGTGTTTACGTCTTACTTTGTTACACTTCCCTTCCACTCTCTCCCTTTTTGCCATCGAACTTGCTTGGCTACTTACCAAAATACTTACCTACCTACTTGCGACCTATCCCCTTCCCTAACAGCCAATTTCTCTTTCTCCCAGTCTACTAACCTAGCTTCCTAATTCCCCCAGCCCAGTCTCCCTTACTTCCACCCATTATTTCTATTCTGGTTAGCGCGTAGCATTCTATCTTACCATCCTCTGCACCTTCTCATGCTGAAATAAAGAACCCGAACTTGACGGTCAGCAAAATTTGACTTTTCCCAGGAATACTGAACAGAGAGGTCAAAACTAAATATCCGTTCATTTGACCTTTCCTAGTGACCTTGACCTTTGACTATTTGTTCTCAGAATCGAATTTCTCCATTCATCTCGTCTGGACACATTGCCTTTAAAAGTCTATATGTCATAAGCGAAGGGAAAAATTACCTCTGATTCAACTGCTCCATTTCCTCCATTATCAGTTCTCATCCACAGATTATTCCTTTCCATCAACTTGCACCTCTCCCTGATCTGAAATCCTCTCTCCCTCGCTCTCTTGACCTCATATTCCTCTTTCTTCATTCTCACTCTCTCACCCTCTTCCCTCGCCCCACTCCTACATAATCCACCCTTCCACCAAAGCCGTCTCCTCTCCTCCTACGCTTCTCCATCCACAGCCCTCCGCCCTCTCCCTCAGGATGCCTTGTGAAGTGAACTTGGCTGGTCTTGCAAATTAGCTCGGATCCAACAGAGCCCACCTGAATAAGGGGAGACGAGGGCAGGTGAAGGCTGGTGAGGGAAGGGGAGGGCAGGGGAGGATAGGTGAGGGAAGGTGAGGGATGGTGAGGGCAAGTGTGGGCAGGTGAGGGAAGGTGAGGGATGGTGATGGCAGGTGATGACAAGTGAAGGCAGGTGATAGCAAGTGAGGGCAGGTGAGGACAGGTGGAGGCTGGTGAGGGCAAATTAGGGGAGAGCTAAGGCTAGGAAGGTGGGGATGGAAAATAAGAGGGCTGATCTTGTTCTTGGAAACGTCCTACAGCTTGTAGTGGCGGAAAAGAGGAATATGATGATGGACGACTAACAATGATGATGATGACGATGATGACGGTGGTAGTTACTGGGTGTTCTATGGAGAAGGGATGAAGGTGCATGGAGGGTGAAAGGTGAATGAGAATGGTAGATGAAGAACTATAGCTGAAAGTTCATAGGTTAATGGTAGGTCAGGGAGTATAGGGGTCATAGATGGAGGATGGTAGCTGACGAAATGTAGATTCATGGTAGGTCCGAGGGAAAGAAAGGGTGTGGTTGATGGCGTATGGTAGCTGGAGAATGGTATATGAATGGTAGAGGATGGAAACAGAAGAGTAGATGAAGGATAGTGGGTGAAAAATAACCGCACTATATTTAGCCTCTCCATGTTGAAAATTCTCTCCGTAGCTAAATATATTCGTCCATTAGTGGCAAGGAAAAAAAAATATACCGTACTGGATTCATGGTTTTAGGTCAGAGCGGAAGGGGAATTGTAGACGAGGGGGCAAAGGTCAAGGATAAAGGCAAATGGAAAGATATGGCAAAGTGGTAGCCATGTGAGAAGGGGAAGACATATTTTGATGGCTTAACGATGAAGAGGGCAAATAAATTAACCTCTTCAATCCAGTGATACTTTTTACTGATTTACTCGTACTGCCTCCAGACGATTTAACTGAGTGGGGATTTTTTCGAACCGGAGGGATTACGTATAAGTCCCACTAACCTTTCCACTAACACAGATCCTTCGAAAGTTGAAGAAAATTGTCTGTAGGTAGCAGGAATAAAACTGAAAGTACGCCATCGAACACAAAGGGTTAAGAAAATGTCTGAGGATTAAAGAATGACTGATGACTAGGGAATGCATTATCAAAACTGGATGAGCGAAGGTGTAAGAAAGCACCTTTTTTTTTCCATGGTGATTTATGGTACACCTGTAATTACTGAATGTGATCAGCCTATATCCGACACGACAGGGGTAGTTAACAGTACTACAGAATGGTCATACATGTTCTTTTATCACTACAAGCTTAAGAAATTGTCATCAAAACTGAGATCTAGTCCACACTTTCGAGCTCTCAAATTTGAAGTGGCCGTAAGATCTAAAAAAGGGGAGGGAGCCCTTAGAGAATACGAGATCAGAATCACGTTAAGTAAATCACATCCTGAAAATCTATGGTAAATGTCATGGCTTAGAGTCCAAAGACTGTGAATCCATGCTAAGATCCTACGACTGGTCAAGTTCTAAAGGCAGGGGCCAAGTTCTAAGGGCTAGGGATCAAGTTCTAAGGTCTCAAGGCTATGACCACAGCTGTAAGGGCTCCATGGTAGGCGTGTTCGACTTGGCTAACCCGATTCATCCTTTCGCCAGCGTCAATTTACATAGAGATTGCCTGTCCGTCCTCCCATCAACGCGGGTATGTCACTTCCCCTTGCTTCGCCCTCAGACCTCCCCTTGCTTTTCCCTCAAACTTGAGATACCTCCCACTTCTTCACTCTTCTTCTTCCACTTCTTTACGTCCTCTCTTTACTTCTTTCTATTGTGCCTTCTCTTTTTTTCCTGTGTGTCCTTTTCTCATGTTTCGGTTTCTGAACTTTCTTATTACCTTCCTTTCATTCCCATCATACTGATCTTCCTCCCTCTTCTTTCCCATTCTCCTTCCCCGTCTTTTCCTTCCTCTTTCTTCTGCTGTGTCTTCTCGCTTATCAGTTCCCCTTGTTTTCCCTTAAACTTTGTTATACTTTCCTCTTCTTCCCTCTACTTATTCCTCCTCTTCTTTCTTTTATTTCTTCTTCCTCTTCTTTCTTCTCATCTTCCTCTTCTTTTCTCTTGTTCCTCTTCTTTCCTCTACTTCTTCTTCCTCTTCCTCTTCTTTTCTCTTGTGCCTCTTCATTCCTCTACTTCTTCTTCCTCTTCTTTCTTCTACTTCTTCTTCCTCTTCTTTCTTCTACTTCTTCTTCCTCTTCTTACTTCTACTTCTTCTTGCTCCTCTTTCCTCTACATCCTTTTCCGTCTAATTCTTCTTCATCCTCTTCTTTCTCCATTTTTATCCAGTCCTCTACGTCCTTCCTCGTCTTCCTTCTGTTATGTCTCCTCTTCCTCCTGTTCTTCACCTCTCGCACTCCCATAAACCTGTTGACCCATCCTCATAGCTTTCCTCTTTCTTCCACAGGTCACGTGAACTTGCTTTCTCTTAAACCTGTTGCTCCTTCCTCCTCACCTTGCTTTTTCTTCCTTTTTCCACTCTCACCGTTTGTTTCTAAAATGTTTGTCCCTTCACCTTGCTTGCCTTCTCATATTCCTTTTCCATTCTCACCTTCTGTTTCTAAATTTTTCTCCTTTCTTGTTTGTCTTTATTTCGTCCTTTTTCTGTCCTTTTCTTCTAGTTCTTTTTGCTTTCTGGTTCTCATATTTTTCTTTACCCCCTTTTTGTTTATTTTCTTCTTCTGCTGACAATTCCTCTCTCATTCCTTTACGCAAATAATCCTTTCTTCCTCTCAGAATCCTTTCCTCATCTCAGATTATTCTTTCCTCTTCCTCCTGATATCTCTTTTTCCTCTAATCTCCATTACCTTTTCCCTCCCTCTACACATATCGTTCTCTCCCCCCCCTCTCTCTCTCTCTCTCTCTCTCCACCAGTTTCAGTTTTCCTCCCTTCCCCTTTCCCTCTTTTTTCATATATCCTCCTCATCCTTAACCTTTTCAGTCCTACTCCTCATTCTTTCCCTTCTCCATTTACTATATACTTTCTACTCCTTCTACAACATTTAAACATATCATCTGTTCTCGTTCTGTTGCTGTCACACTCTCTTCCTCTATTCTTTCCACAATTCCCTGCTTTTTACATATATTCTCGTTTCTCTCTGCTTTCCTTTCTTATCTCATGTTCCTTTACCTCCTCCCTTGTTTCAAATATCCTGTCCTCATTCTTCTCTGTTTTATTTCTCTTCCTTTTCAAATATCTCCTTACCTATCCCCTTCCTTTGCACCTACTCTCTTCTGTCTTCCTATACTGCATTCTTTTCCTCTTGTCTCTTCCTCTAAATACCCAATTGCCATTCTCCTTTTACATACATTATTCACCCTCCTTCTGCTGTTTCCTTTTGTTGCTCTTTTCTCGTCCTCTTGGAAATTCCTTTACTTTTCTCCCTTTAACCTTATTTTACTCTTTTCCTCCTCCTTTAGCTTTTCCTTCCTTTTCTAATCCCTCTACCTTTCATCTCCCTTTGCTCATTTCCCCCTTTTACTGATCTTGTTCTTTCCCTTTCCTTTCCCTTTATATATTCATTACTCTTTCTAAAGCTGTTTTTTTTTCCATTCCTCTATCTTTCCCTTTCCATTCTAACTTTATTCTAGTTTTTCCTCTCCTTTACAAATACCCCTACTCTCCTTTTTCCTTTGTTCTTCTAACCTCTTCCCCTACTTTTCGTCATCTTTTAACTCCCTCTGCCTTTCCTCTTCCCATTTCATCTTGCCCTCTCTCTTCCCTGCCCCTTCCATTTCCCCTCAGTACACCGTGATGTCTACCCCTTCCATCATACCCTCCCATCCTTCCTTTCCACCCATCCTTTCCATTTCTTCCATTCCATTATGCACCAATTTCTTCCCCTCCATCCTTCCCTCTTCTTATCCTTCCATCCTTCCCCCTTCCATTCCATTACACATAATCTTCCTCCCTTCCATCCTTCCCTTCCTTGCTCTCCTTCCTTCCCTCCTTTCCTCCTTCCATCCTGTCCTCCTCCTATCGTTCCCTTCCTCCATCCTTTCCATCTTGCCTCATTCCCTCACATCCTTCCCCCCCATTATCCACTGATCCTGCCATTTCACCCTGTCATATTTCGCTCGCGGAGTGGACGGTGCAAATGGAAATGACTATAAGACTCAGGAGAAGAGTGAGATGAGAAGGACTATGAGAAGATGAGAGAGTAGAAGTGCCTCGGGCTGTTAAAAGGTGAGTGAGGATGTGAGGAGAGATAGGGAAATGGATAGGGATAAACTGGGATGAGGAAATGAGTAAGGATATGAAAAGATATGAGGAAATAAGTGGAGATGTGATAAGGGGCATGAGATGATCAACGGAGACGAGGAGGAATGAGTATGTACGAGTTATGAGTAGTAAGGTTATGGAAGACTGAGAGAAAATGAGTAAAGTTGTGACGGATTATGAGATGAGGTGGGATATGATGGTCAGTGAGGGAATGAGGAAGGCGATGAGCTGAGGAGATGAGGTGGGATGTGATGGGCAGTGAGGGAATGAGGAAGGAGATGACTTGAGGAGATGAGGTGGGATGTGATGGGCAGTGAGGGGATGAGGAGGAGGGTGATGAGTAGGATTATGAAGGGAGATTTGAGAGGCTGTGAGGAAATGAGAATATGATGCAGAGAGGAGATGAATACGAGAATAAGAAGCCGTGAGGGGAGATGAAAGGGTGGAAATGAGCCTGGTTCGTGAGCTCAGTGGACGGAGCCTCTCTCATAAGGGTGCATATTAAGTGGAGACTCATAACCGTGAACCCCCCCCCCCTTTCCCTCTCTCTCTCTTTCTCTCTCTCTCTCTCTCTCTCTCTTACGAAGCTGAGAGGACAAGGAAGATGACCGAGGAGGAGAGGGAAATAAGTGAATATGGACAGGGAAATTTCACGAAAGGAAGGATAAATTAGAGAGGAGAATAAGAGAGGAAAATGTAACGATTATAAAATGCCAAAAAGGAAAATACGTGAGGATAATGAAAAATAGCAAACGATGGAGAGGAAAGGGAAAACAATATTAAAAAGTGGAAAAAGAACTAAAATTCAGACTATGAAAAAAAAAATACTGGCGAATAGTGAACCGAGAAAAAAAATGTGAAAAAAAAGAAAGAAAAGAAGCGAGAAAAGAGAAAAGGCAAAATTTTCTAGCGCTAAAGACAATGGAAATGAGCAAAAATAAACGAGAATGGGGAAAAGGGGGCAGAAAAGGAGGAGAGGGAAATGAACAAAGAATAAACGAGAAAAGAGAAATAATAGACAGAGGAAAATTAAATATAATCAAGAAAAGACGATACTTGTGGCAACTGGAGAGAATCTGGTATTTGAGGGGTTAAATAAAGCAGGATAACAGAGTGAAAAATAAAGTTCTGATGATGTTTCCGAAATACAACGTTCATCCCGTTTACTATGAGCAGTCCCACCCATCATAAGTCTCAGGGAAACTTTTAAAAATTCTTTTCTTTTGATTATCTTCCGCGAAACAATGGGTGCTTACCACATTTCGTAATTTTCTGTCTGCACATTTCTTCGCATTTTTCTGGCATCACTTACGCTCTGTTCTTAGGGGGGAGGAGGTGGTGGCTCAGTCGGTAGAAAGGTAGCCTGCAGTCCAACGGACGCAGGTTCAAATCCCCGCTGGGGCAGGGAAACAGTTTAAGGATTTCAATTTCATTAAATCAGGCTTTACTGATCTACCAGATGACCCGCCGACATTTCGTAAAAATACCCCCGCTAATACCAATACACCAGTCCTGTATGAGACAGCCCTAGCATGTATTCAATATGGACGGTGGGTGTTAGCGCCGAAGTGGTGACATGTAGAGGTGTATGGTATGTAGAAGGACTGCTGGACCTTGATAGCAGGCTGTGAAGCCTATATCCAGAGTTGGACACATAAAAAAAAAAAAAAGGCCTTCATTCATCTTCTAAAAAATTTAGTTTTGTAATATCAAGGGAGAGAAAAGAAAATTTCAACTATCTTCGCTGAGGCAATTATAACTGTTGTGTATCTTATTTTCCCACCCGAACTTTTGACATCAGGAAGGCTTCTTGTTAGGCATATATTTTTTCTCTCTAAAGGAAACTCAAAACAATCTTCCATCTACCTTGGACGAGGAATTGAAGCATCACGTCCCCGCTTATACTTTTTATTCAGCTACCACGTTTTGCTGATTATTTTTATCAGAACAATAAATAAATGGAAAAATACATAAATAAATAAATAAGATAAATAACAATCTTACGCCAGAAAACAGCAACTTTTACATATTCCATTTTATCTTCTCCTCCAGTGATAATTCTCGGTCCATACCTTTGAAATCAAGTAGGCTACCTGATCATAAGTATCATTTAGGATTTTGGGGGGAAACTTAACAAAAATCCATCACCAGTCTTCACCCGGGTAATTTCAACTGCCGTGTATTGCGCCTCACTCTCCTCTCACTCTCTCCTGATAACTGGACGCGGGATTGTCGGATTTTCACCGAACCCGACAGACTCAATCAAACCAATAAGGCCGACCAGCCCGAAAATTGGTGCGGTCCAATTCTCTCCGGGCCGAAATCAGGTGCGTGTGCGGACCTACGTATGTGTGGGTGGGTGAGAGGAAGTTGATAAGAAAACCAAGGACGTCAGTGATGGTCTGTGTTGGCCCCCGAAGGACTGAGGAAATCTAATTAAGAAGGTAAAAGGAGAAAGAGGGAATGGTGGGTGGAAGGACTGAGAGGGAATGGTGGGTGGAAGGAATGAGAGGGAATGATGGGTGGAAGGAATGAGAGGGAATGATGGGTGGAAGGAGTGAAAGAAATAATGGGTGGTAGGAGTGAGAGGGAATGATGGGTGGAAGGAGTGAGAGGGAATGATGGGTGGAAGGAGTGAGAAGGAATGATGGGTGGAAAAAGTGAAAAGAATAATGATTGGAAGGATTAAGAGGAAATGATATGTGGAAGGACTGAGAGGGAATGATGGGCGGAAGGAATAAGAAGTAATGAGAGACTGACAAAAAAAAAAAAAGAGAAAAAGGTGAAGGGTAGAAGATAAAAAGGGATCTCAGTGGTTTCTCTGCCCTCTTTTAAGCTTCACTATCGTCGAAGGTGAGAGCAGGTCATGTATTCACTTCACTTCTCTTTACTTTGTTTTTGTTAATCTTCTAAATATCTCAGACAAGAAAAAATTAATTTGAGATTACCTGGGCAACTGTCTTCAGCTAAATCTAATCTGCTATTATTCTGGACCTGGTCATCTAAGGAAGTAAAAACGAAAGGGATGAACATGCAGGAAAAGCGAATGGAGAGTAAGAAAAAAATGGAAGGAAAGGGTGAGAAAAAGGAAGGAAACGGGGAGAAGGAAATGGAAGGAAAGGGGAAGAAAAGGGACAAAAAAAGGAAGGAAAAGGGGAAAAGGAAATGGAAGGAGAATGCTAGTAAAGTGAAAAGGAAAAGAATTAAGAGACAGTGGAAAGAAAATGAGAGAGAAAAGAATGAAATAACGGCAGAGGCTGGATAGGGGAAAGAAAGTGGATGGAGATAATAAAGACGAGAAAGATGAAGGGAATAAAGTGGACAGGAAGTAAAGCAGAGAAAGGAGGGAAGGAGGAAAAAATAAAGCACATAGACAAGAAAAATAAGATAGAACTGGAGAAGAAAAGAAAGTAATAGGACGATGTTAATAAGGAATGGAAATTAAATAAAAGGAGGAGTAGACAGGAACGATCAAATGATAAAGTGAAGGAGGAAGAAATGAATGGAAAGAAGGTAAATGAAGAGAAATGGCGACAAAAGAGGGGAAGAAGATGAAGAAGAGAGATTAAGTGGCTGTCAAGAGATAAAATGAGAGATATTTTAGACGGAGTGAGAGATAAAGAGTCGCGGAATTTCACACATGCATCAAGGCGAGAGAACAGAGATTAGAGATAAATGAGATAGTGAAAGAGAGAGAGAATGAGAGGGATGATGACAGATGCAGTAAAAGGAAGCAGTCAACATAAATCATACGTTTAAGGAGAAGGGAGGGATAAATGAAGGATTAGAGAGAGAGAGAGAGAGAGAGAGAGAGAGAGAGAGG
>JAGKTI010031795.1:395-12049 GCA_018397915.1 Birgus latro
CTGACAAAATATACTCACACAACACTACTACTAACAACAACAAGGTCCCTACATTCCCTAACACCTCTTCCTTAGCGATTTATTCCCCTCGTTCCACCTCAATCTCCTCCTATTACTGATGCAAATTACTCCATATTAAAATTCCACACATAACCACAGCCACAAGAGCATGAGTGTAAGATGCTGAATAAATCACTTTCTTGGTCCAGCGACTCTACCTCTTCCCCACGAGACCTTTTGTGGGTAAAATAAAGTGATGTGAAGGTAGCAAGATCAAACACTCCATCATCATCATCATCATCATCGTCATCATTACCATCAGCATCGTTATCATCATCATCATAATCATCATCATCACCTCCTTCCCTATCCACCAAAAGGATGGTGGACTGCAGAAAATGACCAACTTGGGACTGCAACTAGCCTACTACCACCGCTGCTGCTGCTACTACTACTACTACTACTACTACCATTACTACTACTGCCACAACAACTACTACTACTGTACTACGACTATTACTACCGCTACGACACTACTGTTTTAATACCACTACTACTAATTACTGTATTGTTTTTATTTTGCGTGCAGTGTATGTATGAAATTCTAGGTCATTGTGTCCTAAGACGCAGTGTGTACGTGTCAGTGTGTAAGTTGGCACACACACACACACACACAATGCTGGCTGTGATCTTGGCAAGTGTATGTTAGCTTGATTTACACGCACACACACACACACACAACGCATTTAAATACGTACACTCACGCATCAAACACCACTCATTCACACACACAGATACGCTCATACGTACACGCACTGGTATATACAGCAGGTACACACACGCACATGACCTATAAACTTACGAGGACAATGGACGTACATATAAATAGCATAAAAGGTTACACATGCATTATCCCTCTCTCTCTGTTTTATCTATCTATAGCCATCTATCTATCTCCTCAACCCCCTATACTCTCATGCCTCTCCATCCTATCCCTCCATCATCCTCAGGTTCCCCCTTCACCTCATTCACATACTCTCTCCTAGTCAGTCTCTCAATCTCAAGGTACTTTTAACCAGTGCCGGAAATTTAATAAAGAAATAAATGGATAAAGGATAAAAATAACATCCTAACTACATCTCAGATTTGGGTCCCCACCCTGAACGGAATCTATCTATTGCCAGACGCCTTAATCCCGCAACAGGTGGCCACAAACAAATCGTTCCCATGTCGCCCTGTCCCCCGCCATTAATTAAAAAAGGAAAAAAAACTGCACCAACTGGCATCAAGCAAGATTCAATGATGGTTACTGAAATCTCTATATAGGCCCCTTACCGTGGGAACAATAGGTGGCACTTATATCTCCTGCCTAGGGTCCCACCGAGGTTAATCCGCAACCTGGACTACGGTACTGCCTTAATATTCCTGGCCTAGTCAGTGCGTGGAAGGATACTCAGGGCAAATTATCAAGGACTGTTAGATCTTCCATGGACTGACACCCACGCAATCCCCTGATAATTTTAAGCTTCAAGTTGTTGCCGGACCCGAGGACATGCACTAAGTTACTCCCAGCACATGTTAAGAGTGACACGCAGGGGATGCTTGTCAATGATCGGCCTCTGGGATGGCTGGCCTTCAGGGGTCGTGTTGCCCCTTACTTTGTCAGATCTCAAGAAGGGTTTACCTAACACATGGACTGGGGACTGTATCAGTTCTAACCTGGATGAAGTCTATCTTGTCCAACTTATTTATTGAACTTACTGCTGACTTATTAACTGGTCTGCCTAACTAACCTGTTGTGTTTTGTCCAGCCCATAAGATTTTTATTTGTTTTAATGGAAGGAAGGAACCAAAGGCTTGAAGCTTACAAATTGCTCCAAGAAAATATCAAAACAAGACAAGAGAGAGCCAAATTCAAGATCCGTTCATTTCGAGATGCCTGGACACATTGCGTTTGGAGGTAATAGGTAACAGGAAATACAGACAGAGGAAGATAGTTCCAGAGTTGACCTGTTGCATACCACAGCAATTATTATACGTGAAACAACGCCAACAGCTGTCTGGTAACTTTTCTTCTTGATTAATGTTGTAATATACTGCTAGCATGTCGGCAGGTTCGAAGCTCCCTCACAGCAAAACCCATCCTTGCAAGAAATCCTGGTAAGAAATCCGGCCCTGCTTCTGAAACGCCTTCAAACGTGCACAAGAATGCCACGAAGCTCCTTCACTTCCCCATTTCTGTCACCCCACGAAAGTGCACATGCCCCTCTCAGATAGCTCATTTCCACTGCTCTTCCTCATACCTTCCAACTGATTACATTTACACACAAAAGAAGTATATGTACGCAAAGAAAAGGATACATGTGCACGAAAATACGCTCACAAATACACGAACATACCCCTTCACGAGGAAACTGACAATCTATAAACACCAAATTATACGCACACGAATCATACCTCTATACACACAGATTCGTCCACGGAATTCTGTAGACTTACTCAATAACACAACTTTAAATTAGAAGTGCTAAAATAGCCGAAATAAAACGGTTGGACTTCAGTGATCGGCAAAATGTCAACAAATCGTGCAAATGTTTCATGGGATATCCGATTTCGACTATTTTTCTCTTCCCCAAAACATAATACCATAATTTTCTCACACCTACCTGATCTTGAAGGTTGGAGGCAGTTTTGAGAGTATATGTGGACTCCCTGTAAGCTGAAAGGAGCACAAAATCACAAAATAATTATAACTTTCCTCGCGCCACGTTTAGCTTCGTCGGTGCCGCCACTCTGATGGTCACGTGACATGCCCAGTTTCCTGTAACTTTATTTTTTAATTAATAATTTCCGCTCTATTCCGCTTCACTTTTATTGATAAATTGTATGCTATTTAATTATATTTTATGTACTAAATATCATGGGAATTTATGTTGTGTAGACTAAATAAGATGGATGCTTGGCCCAGTTTCCTTTGTCGAAAAAGTACCAGTAGACAGAACAGTTGGGGAATTATTAATGCACTTACTGAAAATAGATTGACAAACAGGGATATTCCTTCTAGGAGTATATTTGCGTTCTTGGCATCCATGAGGTGCAAAGTCTCAAAATAATACAGTATTTGTATTCCTTGCCAAATATATATATATAGGCTAGTTTAGTTCCCTGTACTGTATAGATTTTTGTTTTACCCTACCTCAATCCATGTTCTTTGGCAGGAAAATTTGAGGGCTGGATGATGATGATGGTGTTTTTTTTTTTTTTAATTTCCAGACAATTGTAGCATTATATTCCATTTAATTTACCAAATCAATTTAGATACACCCTTCAATAAAAGGATAATGAAAGTAAATATATTCTAGTTTCTTTATTTTTATGTGTAGGTGAGTTAGTTTTAATACACAGGAAACCCTTGTCTGAATAATAAAAATAATATAATTGGTTACAGTAAAAACAGTACAATCATAACTAAAAATAAAGAGCCTAATTATCCTATAATACCCCTGATTTTTATAGGAACTTTTACATTTTCCAAAATTAGTAAAAGTATTACCCAAAATTAAAAATTAAAAATTGAATGCAAAATACTACCAGAGAAATTCAGAAAGATACAGTTTTTTATGAGTCTGGAAGGCTTTGTCCAAATACGAGGATTCGGTATAAATTTTGACGTTTTGTTGGTTTGGTTTAAGTTTGAGGTTTGGTTTAAGTCTGAGGTTTGGTTCAAATCTGAGAGCTTTTAGTCTAAGTTTAAGGGTTTGTTCAGGATTAATAGTTTTTGTTCAATACAGAGATTTTTTAGTTTATTTTTCAAGTTAATTTTGTTCCTCAGTCATTCTAGCCAAGTCTGAGAGGCTTTGTCAAAGTTTTAAAAGGTTTAGTCCAAGTTTGAGGCTTAGTTCAAATTACAAGGGTTTTATCCACATTTTGGTCTTTCTCCAACTGTGAGGCTTTGTTCAAGTGTGAGAAGTTCTGTCCAAGTGCAGGAGGTTCTGTCCAAGTCTAAGAGGTTCTGTCCATGTGTGAGAAGCTTTGTTCAAGTCAGAAGTTTGGTCCAATTTTGAGCAACTTTGACCAAGAGTTTGTCTGCCAAATTACATGGCATCATGTTAAGTACAGTACATCACATACCAAGCTAAGTACAGTACATTACAAACACAGCAACCACATCCATGTTTTTATATTTTTCTAGGATGAACACTACAAATTCCAAATACATGTAAAGTGAACACTACTACTTCTGAAAGCCTTAAAAGAGTCTACAGTGTTAAACATAAATTCAGTCTGTCATGCATACATACTCTCTGACAAAATCCTACATTTCCTGTCTTAAATATTTCAAATAAAACACACAACTACATACATCATTTTGAAATTCACAGTGTACTATATGATAAAACTGAAATAAAGTTTAAGCATGACATCAACAGCTAAAAAATGGCCAAGTATGAACATAAATACACTATCATCATTCATCATCATCATCATTCAGTATCATCAACTATTAAAAAATAAAAATAAAAAAAGGACATCCAACAAGATTACCGTATCATCTTGAGACTCTTATGGTATTTAAAAATGAAACACGATAAGTTAAACATAATTCATCCTCTTCCAAATATAAATGATATAGATAGATATGCATACAATTCTGTAGTTTCCTATATATACATGTAGAGTTTATAATTTTCCTTGAGTCTCCCATGTATCAAAACTACCCACACTTTTATATCGCTTAACAGTAGCGGAAAACATCAGTGTTGGTCACGAATACAGGAGAAAAACATGCTTAAAGATATTTATTGTCATTTACATGCTAAGGAAAAACTGGGGGAAGAGATAATATATTTCACGTACAAAACATTATGTCATTCTATCCAACAAAATTTCCTCACAAAAATATATATAACATCATAATTTTTGAAGATATATAACATCATAATTTTAAGACATTCAAAATTGACTGTATTTAGCTTTATTGTAAATTAAAAATGAAAACACAATTACAGCATCAAGTTATCTTCAAAATTCAAAACTGACAACGGAATTTATATTTATTCAGAATTCAAAATCTCGAGTCCACTGATGTTTCCCTGAATGTTATGGTAATTTCTAAATCTGTGTTACTTCCTTAGAAAAACAAAACAAAAAATTGGTTGTATTATTAAGTACTATCACATGCAACAGTCAACTATTGAAAAAAGAAAAAAAAGTTACAGTTCAACAATGTCACCGTCTCTAAAACTGGATTTATTATACAAATATATACAAATACTATAGCAGCTGTAGGCCAGACTGTAGGCGTTGCGGTAAATAACAGGCCAAGTCAGCCATCTTGGATCCAGGTGGGACAACTGGGTGAGGCCTGAGGGGTACCTAAGAATCCCTGAATGCTGGGTCTGGCCATCAAAGGAATCAGGACACCAAAGCCTCTCATTAAAATCCAGAAATGTCCAAAGATACAACCTGAACCTCTGTATTCCTCGTGGACACCTGGACACAAAATGGCAGCCTTGGTCGGCTCCTTCCCTCAAGGCCACTACGCCAGACATGTAAATTCTGATAACATAAACTCCTAGAAACAAACGCTGAGTTGCAGAAAAATTATATATATATATTTATAGATTATGTATATATATGGCAAATGGAGCCTGGTTTGGGAAATAGTGATGTTTGGACAGGATCAGGCAATTAAATGCAGGACCAGCCAAACATATTCACCCCTTCATTCCAATAATGTACACTTTCCATTTTAAGAATATAGATGGATCCTGTTATACGAGCATCCATTACACGAGAGACTGAGGGTACAAGAATGGGCACTTCAGACCCACATACGATTATGGCAGCACGATAGTCCGACGTTGCCGAGGTGGTCACTTAACCTAACCAAATTTTTACCTATTCTGTTCTCTACAGCTATCCTATTTTTCACTCCATTCCATGAGCTTTCATTTTCTTATTTTTCACTCCATTATACAAGTTTCACTATTCTATTTTTCACTTTTATACGAGCTTTCATCATCCTACCTTTCACACCATTATGAATTTTCACCACCTAAGCAGTCCTCCATTACCATATCCCACTTGTATAACAGGACCCGACTGTACTGTAACTCCAGAGGCTTGTAGTTCACTTCAGAAAGGTCTCACATATCGATGAGGATTACGAACACTATATCGTACCCCTCCAGTTTGAAAAACCTATCCTGAAGCAAATACAGTACAATCATCCAGAAACAGAAAAATAAAACGGAAAAACATGTCTCACAGATGGAAGGGCTAACTATATCCAAAATCAGAGTATATGGCAAACGGTAACTATTTTGGAAGTACGTCAGTGTTAAGAATGGAATATGTTCATTTACGATGCAGAATTTAACCTCCTTCAGCCCAAGAGTGTTACTTATATATATATACACGTACCACATGATTTTATTTACGGTTGGGAGAGACTTCTTGTCTGGGGGGAAGTTAGGGAGGCTTTACCTACCTCCTCAAACTCCAAAAAGTCTATCGTAAACTGAGTAATATCATCAGGCTAAGAATCCAAGATGATTTTACTCACTGTTAGGAAAGACTTACTGTACTGGAGGAGTTAATGAATAGTGTAGTAATAGTAGTAGTAGTAGTTGTAGTAGCAATGTGGTAGTGGTGGTGGTAGTAGTAGCAGATGAAGTAGTAGTCCATCCCTTTAACTCCAAGTCTCTCCTGAATTGCTTAAAACCATAAGGCAAAGAGTACCCAATGATTTGACTCTGGGTTAGCAAAGACCTGCTGTATTGAAAGAGTTATTAGAAGACTCAAACTAACCCCAGCAATTCCAAAAATCTCTCCTACATCAAATAAAAATCATCAGGGGTCATGAGAATGGCAAATGACTTTACTCAACATTAGGAAAGATTGTACTGAGGGAATTAATCTCGAACTCTCTCCCTCCATGTCTACGTCTTTCCTAACATAAATAAAATCACCAGGAGGTAGCCAGAACAGTGCCAAAACTACATCCTTGTGCTGAAGGGGTTAGATAACAACAAACAAGCCTCCCATGTGGAATAGGTCAACAAAAACGTGATGCTGAAAGAGAAGTCACGATGCTAGGGTGGATCCAGTGGTCTAGTTAACATCCTTTGGTCTTTCACACAGAGAATTTTAACACATTTACTCTAACAGGACAAAGACTCCTACGCCTCTTTCAACGTAGTCTGGCGGGACAGTTTATCTAGTAACCAAGGAGATTCATTCATACCTCATATCTTAGGCTCACTGACTTTCCTGCAACCATTGTGGGAATGCCTCAGTACCGTTACTCTCAGGTGAAAGCAAGTCAGCAACTGTACAATATCTTTTACATTATAGAAACTGCATTTTTTTACGCGCTATAGATTGAAAGACTGATTTTTTTTTTTTTTTCTGAGTTTTATGTTAGTTCCCCCACACATATATGATACAATCCATCCTTGGTCGACAAACTACAGGAATCGTGTCCATAATCACAGCTCCTCCATACTCAGCTCTCAAAATCTCATCCATGTAATTATATACTGGGGAGCCAATGGGACACCACACATCCCTGTCTTCCTCCAACACTGATATTAAAACACTCAAATTGCAAAACAGTTTAAAAATATATTAAAATTCTGAACGTTGTTTTGCTGGCAGGGAAAAAGTACAATGCAAACAGTCATTACTTCAGACAGTGACACAAGAATAAATAAATAAGTATGATAAACTGGATCCATCCCTGTATATATTGTGACACTCTTTTCAAAATCAACGTCCCTCTTCCATTCCAACTTCCTTTGAATAATTGCCACAAACCACCATACTCAAAATGTAGACGCTACATCAAACAGTTGCCAAAATAATGCTATTAAAAAAAAAAATTCATACACACAAATGGACTTAAGAACTGAACATAATCTGTGCACAGACTCACAGACAGGCTTATGATTATTTTCCCCTCGTAACTAAGAAAAAAAAATCCCTAAGAAGAGGAGAGGATATTATTACAGCTTTTCATTACCTCCAGCTCTTCCCACAAAAATAATTATTTATGTTAAAATTATTTATCTCGTAACTAAGATAAAAAATTTCCCTTGGTCAATCTTGAAGGAAAATTATCATAACTTAAGTGTTTTAGTAAGAATGTGAGACTATAAAAATCTTCCAATATCTCCCTTTCTCCCACGGAACAAATGTTTGTAGTTACGCTTAAATCATTTATCTCATAACTAAGACAAAAAAAAAATCCCTTAGTCAAACTGGAAGGAAAATTATCATAACTTAAGTGTTTTAGTACAAAAGTGAGAATACAAAAATCTTCCACTATCTCCCTTTCCTCCCACAGAAATGTTCGTAGTTAGGAGAGACTAAAACATACGCTTGTGTGTGGATCCGAGCCCTGCGCTTGTACAAATATTCACAAATAAACATCCTACAGCTCTATCACGGCTTGCATATCAGGCTTAATCTGTACGAGGCTTTTCCCAGACGTCATGGTTGGTGAGACAAGCATAAAATTAATGTGCCTAAATAATCTGAGGTGTTAGGTTAGATGAGGCAGTGGTTCCAGTGCAGCAAAAACTCCATTACTGATAAAATATAACTGATAACAAAATTCATTACTGCTGTTATTAATAAAAATCCATTATTGCTAAAATATAACTGGCAAAAAATCCATTACTACTAAAATATAACTGATAAAAAATCCATTACTGCTCATAAATGGTAAGAAATCCATTACTGCTATAACATAATTGGTAAAAAATCCATTACTGCTGAAATATAACTGCTAAAAAATCCATTTCTGCTAAAACATAACTGGTGAAAAATCCATTACTGCTAAGATATAATTGGTATGCTTTCTGTCAGTATATTTCTGTACTTTTTTATCATTGTACTTCCTTATATACTGAAGAAATTATACAATGGAAGTCAAATGGCCACCCTTATGGGATTATTGTGGCTGGATATAAATAAAGTGATAGATAGATATTATTACTATAGTTGATTTGGTTCTTATACACTGAAGGGTTTATATAATGGTGTATAAATGATGAACAGCAATTACTGGTACTGTACAACATTCACAGTTCTCTGCACTGACACACAAAAATAAACACCAATAATACTTTTGAAAACAAATACACATCTGTACACCAAAAAAAGAACACTAGCACTTTAAACAAAAAATATGTATGAAAAAAACTTTTCTAACCAAACACACATGAATAATAAAAAAACAATGCAATAATATCTTTTGTTTAGTGACGGATTCCTGAAGCTGTCCAAAATTTAACCTACAACTGAATTTATGAACGACACAAATTTTCCTGGCAATATAACTTCTTTCTTTCATAAATCTGAGTGTCACAGGAAATGAACTTTTGCCAAAACTGGAACCACAGCAACAGGAAACCAAAATATTTAACGTGAAAAAAAAAAATCCAGCCTCAGTTTTTCAAAAAATTTTGGAGATTTTTTGGGAACCATTTGAAAACCTGGTACCCTAGATCAAGCCCTCTATATATCACCTAACTCACTGCACACTAACTTCAAAAATACAACAGACAGTTGGAGTGACTTAGCATACAGTTAGAAATACATTTTGTTCATCCGGATATGCAAATCTAAATTACTGTACGGTTATTTCTGAATGTGTTTTTTATTTTATCTATGGGTATTCCTTAGTGTGCTTTATTTCCATTTATTTTTCAAATAGTGTGAATTGGTGTATGGTAAGAAATGTGCTTTGTTCATCAATTTAGGCAAATTTCAACTGTTCTATGGTTATTTCTAAAAGCACTTTATTTTTATCCTATTTGTGATTTCCATTTTATTGTTATTGTATTTATATTTATTTCTTATCTTCTTTATTATCTATGTGTATTTCTGAATGTTTTTTCTAGTGTGCAGATGAGTTAGATTAATTTATAAGTGACTTGATAAATAATACACAGAAATAATAATCTGTTGTTTTGTTGGTTCGGGAGACTTTTGTACTAACTCTTCCTTGGCAATTAATTTTATACAACTTAAATCATTTCTTTCATTTTATCTCTTTTTTTTTCCTCATCATATTTTTACCACAGACAATATATAAATGCTGACAATGCTTATTTCAATACCACTCAGTGTGGAGTCAGAGATGTAACTACACTGAGTGAGTGGATGGTGGACACTGGTGAAGGAAAAGAAGATACCTGTATTAACGAGTACTGTGCAAAATGAATCACCAAAGCAATAGGTGTTACAAAATCTCCAAATCCCCAACAACAAGACCCACTAAAAAATAATAATAATAATAATAATAATCAAAATAACAAAAAATCCCCCCAAACTTACAACCTAACCAAAAAATGCTTGAGCTATTTATTATTTTTCCTCTATAGACAAACCCCTGCCTACCTCCCTCTATATCCTAAATTCAGACAGCATTCAGGCTATTATATATATGTATAGAGTAGTGCTAGAATGACAAAAATATATATATATGTATATACTTTTATCTATCGTAATGCCACATCAGTCAAAAAAAAAAAAAAAAAAAAAAAAAAAAAAAAAAAAAAAAAAAAAAACAGAGACAGAGACAGAGACAGAGAGACAACAGCACCACTTCCCAGAACCACAACCATCACTCTCACTACGGTCAAACAACGGAAGAAAAAACGAGAAAAACGTAGCGCTCATGAAAAAAAAAAATCAAACAACACAGAAGGACTAGTTTCTATTGAGCGGTCAACCCCCTACAAAGAAAATTTTTTCAAAAACCACACCCCCCCCCAAAAAAAAAAAAAAAAAACCCCTTTTCCCTCCCCATAGCCGCCTAAAAAATTATGTTTATGTTATGTATAACCACCGTAAAGGCACAAATTTTCCATATTATTCATTTTTTATCGGAATTTTTCAAGGAGAACTGTGTGGGGAGAGATACTGTGGAGTTACTTTTCCCAAAACTCATTTTTTTTGTGAGATATTTAGGATTAATGTTCATCTTTCGTTCATCGGCATTCGCTGGGGAGAGAAACTTCCTTTTTGAGAGTGTATGTATAAATAGAAATAAATTTTGGTGGACCGGAGGATGAATGTGTCGATTTGAAGACTTAGACTGTTAGAAACAGTTCATTCAAAATTTTGAAGCATTGGCAACTGTTCAATTGAAGATCTGGAAAGTTACAAATAATTCCCCTGAAACTACTGAATGCCAGAAGTTAGCCTACAGAATTATGACATTGGAATTAAGTTTGCGGATTCAGAATGCTTCACTCGTAAACATATTTGGGAATTTTGCTTTTAAATAAATTTTGATACAAATACTGATATAGATATTTTTTGCCTTGTTTCCATCCATCCATTCAACCAGTCACAATCAACAATTTTGATATCAGTCAACCATCCATCAACCTTCCTTCTATCCAACCATCCAATCACCCACCCCACCCATGCATACAATCAACCATACAAACAACCATCCATCCATCTAGCCATCTACCCATCCATTTAACCATCCATTCACCTGATCAAACTAAACAACCATACTGTAATATTCAGTATACCTTAAGCTAACACAACGGTTTACATTATCGCATGGAAAGACTTTCAATATTTTGCAAGTTATATGTTATGCTATGATGATGAGATGCATTGCTCTG
>JAGKTI010031796.1:0-12049 GCA_018397915.1 Birgus latro
AGCCTCTGTTGTACAGTGGCAGAGTGTGCGTCTTGCACGCTGGTGGGCGCGGGTTCGCCTCCCTCCAAAGTTGTAAAAATTTTGGGAAGCGTTCACCAAGCCAATGGCCACTTTGGCGGACACAAAGGGTGCTGTGGTTGAACCAGTGTCGCATACTAGTATGCTTGCAGGCCGATTACACTTGGTTCACAGACTACACACACATCCAAAGCCAGTACAACACAACAGTTACACTCACAAGCACTTCTCACCCTACATACAGTCTCTACCAGACAGCCTAAGCCACTGGGTACATGGCTGTATCGTCCCTGCTTCGGTAGGGATAGGCCGGTCCTGCAGTGGACCTCAACGGCTGATGACGACGACGACGAATGCCATCCTATGAGGCGAAAATGAGTGGCCTTTGTTTATCTGATCATATGGCGGAAGTCTAGGATTACGCACATGCACAGAGAGAGAGAGAGACAGAGACAGACAGTCAAACTGACAGACAGATCGACAGACTGATATTTATTTATATCTATGTTCATTTTTAAACTTACACATGCATAAGGACATAAAAACGCTCCACATCTCATATGTTATAAAGTATTGTTAAAAGTTTGATGTGCTCGTACTATCACATTATAAACTCTAACAGATTTACTTTACTAACTACCCAGGTTTTATGTAGCTGGCAAATTATTCAGATACTCTGTTGTCAGTAACGGCAGATTATTCAAACAGCAGAGAAGAACCTGCGTGACAAAGGGTTAATGAGTTTCAAAGCGATGCTACTGTCTTGTTATTTATTGTAATGTAGAGAGATATTCTTCATCTCTAGAAGAACTGTATCAAGGAAAAAACTGTAGCATTATTCAGATTCTTAATAACAGCAAAGATTTTGTGATTAATACAGACAATGTTTGGTGGATTTAACTTTCATATCCCGATGAAGAATTTTCAACTATATTCCTCCCTTTCCTAGTTCTCTGTAGTCGTCTTCTGGGTGACTTCCGACAGTGAAGGCGTTAGATTCAACCTTCATAAGCCCCTTCACTACTAACACATTTTCGTCAGTCGTCTGGCAGCAGCGAGAATAAACTCCATTTGACATTACAAGGCTGAAGCGGCAACTGTGGATTGGAGGCGGCAACTGTGGATTGGAGGCGGCAACTGTGGATTCGAAACACTGATCCATAAGACAGGGGCCCGTTTCTCGTCGGGTAAGGAGGCTCCCTAGCACATCTTCCCTGGCGATTTGTTTTTGGATATGGCTGGTTAATATCCTTTTGTATGTTATTTATAGAGTATGGCGATGTTAGAAGGATTTATATAACACAGAATGGAACAGTAAGATGTATTGAGCAAGATAGATCGCTTAGGAAAAGGTGTTAGGGAGCTTCCTTAACCGTCGGGCCAGGGAGTCGCATTCGGCTTTGGGGAATCCGTAAATTTCTTCCTTTGCGATTTATTCAGCATGCTTCAGCTTAATAACATCTTGTATATTATTCATACTAATTCTACCGTTATCGAAATAAGTAACATACAGGATAATGCTAAGGAGTAATATGCAAAATAAATAGGTAAGGGAAGGATGCTACGAGCTGTGTAATGCCAGGCAGAACACAGTGCAAGGTGACATTCGGTATGATTGGCAACACAGGTGATTTACTCTGTGTGGACGCCGCCTCACCACCGCACACTGATGGACGCGACATTTACCCACCACCCTAATACCGATCTGGAAACACAAAGGCTGTGTTCTCGTTGGTTAAGATTCGTAAGATATTATTTGGCTTATTATTACGCCTTGCCGTTCTCTTCTGTTACTTAAATCCTTCCAATATTAATATACTTCAGCAATCAGACTCGTAATCACAGATGGCTAGCATTCTTAATACTTTCTTTGCGTCAGTATATACAACAGATAATACACACAGGATTCCTGCAGTTTCCCCAGTTCCTACAAAAGAGGACAGTATAATCAGTGATATTATAGTTAGTGAACGAGTTGTGTGACCTACAGTTAACTAAAGGAGAATATTACACTGGGACCGGACAAAATATCCCCACGCGTAATAAAGGAACTACAGAATGAAAAATCAGAACCTGTATCGTAAGTATTTTACTTATCACTAAAGTGCAGTAAGGTACCACAAGAGTGGAAGCATGCAAACGCTGGCCCGTGTCCAGACTTTTCGAAGTGAGGGGGGGGGGGTCTTTTCTGCTAAATCAGGCCTGGCATAGCAGCCCGCTGGTCAGAGGTGTGCGGCATGCTGGCTATGGGGGCTTGGGTGCATGTATAAGCGACAGTGATAATCAGCACAACACTTCTGACGAACGGAGAGTGATTTTTTGCACTGATATTGAAAACAGACCATGAAAAAGTGAACCCTTAGGCAGGTAGCGGGGCCGTCCGACCTTTTCACCCTCCCCCCCCCCGGTTACGGGCCTGATAATATAACCCCGATATTTGAAAGCGGGCAACAAAGCACAACCAGAAAACTGCCGCCCAATTTGTTTAACATCAGTGGTTTGTAAGTTGCTGAGAATATTTTTCAGAGACAAGTCTGTGAAACACTTAGCAACAGTCTCATCAAAGATTCGCACCGTGGTTTTTGGATTAATCGCTCTTGCCTGAGGAATCTGTTAGACTTTTTCAAAGAAATATTAACCATGTATGACAAGACTAAATCCGTTGACGTTGCATATGTCGATTTCCAAAAGCCCTTCGACAAACTTCCACACCAAAGACTCCTTCAGAAGCTACAAGCGCATGGTGTGCCACTGCCTCCCTGCCCTCCTGCTCCTGTTTTTTCCCTACTTTTATACTGACAGTATTTATATGTGTATATCTATATAGATTTGACTTTTTAGGATTTGAGTGTCTTTTGTACCTGAGCCTCTTTTGTCCATACAATGAACTTTTGGCTTAGTGGCCACATATGACCGATAACTATTAATTCAAGAGAAGAAAGAAAGAAACGGATAGACACTACAAGTGCAGTGTCACAGGGTTCACTGTTAAGTTCTATTTTTTTTTTTTTTTACGATATTGATGAACAGTTATTTTGTAAGATTTGTAAACTTGCCGATGATGCTAAAACAAGTAACAGAGCAGACAGCACTGCAGAGGCAGGCAATTCTGAGAGATCTTGGTCAGCTTTATAATTGGGCCCAAACATGGCAAACAAACTTCAATATTAAGAAATGTAATGTGTTAAACGATGACAGTAAAAACACAAGGGCCACAGTTATAACGTTAATCATGTCAAACCTGTTAGTGTTAGCCATGAAACAGACTTAGAACTTGTAATAACAAATGATCTGAAACGAAGCAAACAGTACACAGTAGCTGATTAAAAAAAAAGCCAAGAAATTGACTGGATTCATATGTAGAGCATTCGAATATAAATCCTTAGTGCGTCCACATTTGGAGTAGTGCATCCATTTCTGATCACCGTGTTATAAAAAAAGGTATGGGGAAATTTGACAGGGTACAACGAAGGGTGACAAAGATGATACGTAGAGTGAGAAGTGAACCATACGAGAAGCGTTTAGAAGTCCTGAATCTCTTTACCTTAATTAAATGCGGGTTACGAGAAGATTTAATTTAAATATTCAAAATAGTCAAAGGACACGATACTACGGCTACTGATAAATGTTTCACAGTTGAAATGCTAAATCATATTGGAGGTAATGGGCATCAAATTACTGGCAAATGATTTCAGTCACGCGAATCTAAGCATTTCTTCTTTAATACAGTTGTTGAAATATGGAAAAACTACCATCCAGTTCAGTACTAACTAGAAGGCACTCAGAGAGCACATTCCTCCGTCAATGTCATTGCCATTAAAAAGGATGCAGATCTGGATCCATGGAGATAGAAGCCGGATGTGGATCACCGAAAAATTTAATCATTTCTTCCTTGTCTCATGGCCCATAATTCCACAAAATTTCATTGAAATTAATGGAGAACTTTTGGAGATATCGTCTGGACAAACAGACAAACAAACAAACTTTAGGTGAATATAATACCTCCTCCAGCTTCGTTTCAGTGGTAACTATAAAAATTGCTTGGATAAGTATCTGTCATCTAGGCCCCAGTTAATTTAAGTCTGTTCACTCCTGCACAACACATTTATGTAGTGTATACAACTTTTTTCTTTATTTTCACATTTTGGATGATACAGCCGCAGAGCAACATCGATAAACTAGAAAACATTCAGAGAGCGCATACCTCCGCCAATGCCTCTGCCGTTAACCCTGAATAGGCAACCTGGGGTAATAATTTCCCACTAAGTGCATCTTTGGTTGTAACGTGGTAATTACGTGGGTTGCTAATCTCTGCTTTCCTCTACCTTCTTATTTCTACCCCTACTCCTAGATGCTTGTGCTTTGGGGAATTATATACCCCAGGTTACCGTCCACGGTACTGAGAAGCACTGCCTCCACAATATGCATGTGTACAATAATTTTTTCCATACTTAGAAAATGATCTGATACCCAATTTTAGGTTAAAAAAATACCACAATGGCTCTAAGTTTTTCTTTTATTTTTGCAGCTCATTAAATGCGTAACAACTTTTTTTTCGGTGGGGTATATCCTATCCCAGGTTTCCTACCGTGTTAGGACTGGTAAGGTTGCGTATCCAGGGTTAAAAAGGATCCGGCTCCGTGGAATTATGTGGAATATATAGGATCCCGATCCGGCCCAAAATTGTTCTTTGACCCATGGCCCACTGTTCCACAAAATTTTATTGAAATTCATTGAGAGCTTTTGGAAATATTGTTCAGGATACATAGGATCCGGACCTAGACCCGGATCCGCCCCAAAATTTAATAAATTCTTTCTTGGCCCATGGCCCATCCTTCCACAAATTTCATTGAAATGCTTTGAGAACTTTTGGAGATATTGTCCGGGATTCTCCGGGTCCAGATCTGGATATGCACCCAAAATTAATCAATTCTTTCTTTCACCAAATTTGACTGAAAATCACTGAGAACTTTTGGAGATATCATCTGGACAAACAGAAAGACAAACATAGGTGAATACATAACCTCCTCTAACTTCGTTGGCGGAGGTAATAATGTTGACTTAATGTTGCTTTCATTTTCAGGTAGATGGTATAGAATAAGATTTCCTTTCCCTCCTTTCAGTGAAATTCCAGGACAGCTTTTCAATGCTGCATGGTGGTTCATCTCACCATTCCTGCCGGCTTCGGCTGGAGGGTTTGGTGGGTGAGGGGACGCATTCCTGATTTTCTATCCTTGTCTTTACCTGATAGAATAGTTTTGCTATTTATAACCTTCACTACACCAAACAGCCACAAAAGGACCAACAGGGCTGTTGCTGTTTGCTCTCCTTTGCATTCCTTTGTACCCCTTTGTACTACTCAGTGTAAATAATTTACAAAACGACATCAGCCAGCAGCATCCAAAAACAACTGGGTTTGGAAAATGTGTTATGGAGCTTCCTTTAGCGCCGAGAATACTAGTCAAAGATGGGATGGGTAGAGAGTGGCAATATTAGTACAGTGGTGCGGAGATGCCGACGCCTATACACTCTACAACGCTCAGTAATAGTGTCCCTCACAAACCATACTTTTTGGCTTCCATGTCTCAGATTATTTCCTTGTCATTCTTTTTCACTGTCTACCTGTTTAGTGCTAGACACCTTAAACCCGTAAAGTGTGGCCACAAACGAATCGCCCTCATGTCGCCCTGTCCTTCGCCAGCTCATTGCCCTCCACCAGCTCACAACCTCCGCTCTCATAAACCTCTCTGCTCCATCCCTTTATCTCATCTTCAGCCTCTTTCTCCCTCTCTCCCCCTCCACCTAACTCACATACACTCTCCTTGTTAGTCTCTCACTTTCCATCTTTGCCACATGGCCAAACCACCTCAGTGTATTTCTCCTAACGCTTTCTATCATATCCACACCACGGCGCTCCTTCATTTCCCCATTTGTCAGTCTCTCCCTCCATGTAAGTCCACGTGCTCCTCTCAGATAGGTCATTTCCACTGCTCTCACTTTTGACTTGTGTCCTTCCAACAAGGTCCAAGCTTCACTTTCCTACATTAGAGTTGGTATGACAATACTATCATACAGCCACTTTTTTACTTCCATTCTCACTTCCCTATTTTTTATCAATGCTTTCAAAGAACCAGCAACCTTTCTTCCTTGTTGTACCCTTTCAAGCACTTCTTCCTCCAAACTTCCATCTTTACTCATCACCCAGCCTAAATGCTTAAATGCACCCACAACCCTCAGCCAACCTCACGGTACGTTCAGTGACTTCATTTCTCTTGAGACCATAACTTTGCTTTTCCATACATTCACCTTTAGATTCCGTTTCATAAACACTCTTCTCATTCACCAAACCTTGCAATTCCCGTTCGTCTTCACATAACAATACAGTATCATCTGCAAATAACAATACAGGAAGTTTCTAAACACTGCCCTCTCTCATTAGGGCCGCTCCAACATCCATTGCCCTACCTTCTGTCTCTTTTACAACCCCATCCATATACAGACTGAACAACTATGGAGTCATGGCACATCCCTGTTTCAATCTAACATTCAGAAGAAAAATTCACTCAGTTTTCAATTCACACGTAGTGCAGCCTTAGCACCCTCATACATACTCTTCACGGTATTCGTCAGCTTCCCATTTATTCCATAGATTCTTAATATTTTCCACATTTTTTGTCTATCCATTTTGTCATATGCTTTCTCCAAATCCATGAAGGCCACATACTACTTTTCCTTCTCTAGAAACTTTTCCACTGAAGACATAAGGATATCTGATCTGCGCAACTCCTTCCCTTCCCAAAATCTCTCTGTTCTTTTCAAACTAATTCCTATGTTATTTCCTAAATCTGTCAGTAAGTATCCTACCATTACATTTGCCTCTTACACGAAGAAGACTAATGCTCTTATAATTACCACACACCTTTTTTCTCCTTTTTCTTTGTATTGTGGAATAAAAATATCTGAATTCAAATCCTCTGGGACTCTACCTTTCTTCCAGGCCAGTCTGCACATCTTCCATATCCAATCTACTACCATCTCTCCCCCATGCATCAGCATTTTCATCACACACTCCATCAATTCCTTGGACTTTCCGCATTTTGACTTTCTTCATTGCTTCTACTGCTTCCATCCAACTGATCTCTTCTTCCCTTCTCACCACCCCCCCTTCACCCAGCCATTCCCAGCCACTTATACTCTTACTGTTTTCATTCTCTATGTTTAACCGTTTTTTTTTTTATGCTAAACAATTTCATATCAGATAACCATCATTTTTTTTTTTTCATTCCTACTACTTTGAGACAAATTATTCAGCTGTGTGGAGGCCCTTACAGAAAATGGGTTAAAGAAGTTAAAGGATATAACTGGAAACTTTTATGCCCTGAAAAATAACTGATAGAACTGAAGTGTTATCCCCACACGATTACCTTGATTAGTCTCTAGGAAAAAAGAATATCAGAACATCGGTTACTGATAAGCATTTGATATACGAATTTTTTTTAGTTAAGTAAACCAGAAAGTAGGATAATAGTATCAGCTTGAAATTCAAAATACCATACTAATTTCCATGTTTTGATAAATATTGATAATGTTATTCTATACAAACTAATGAATAATTTTCCCTTATTATTTTAATGGAAAGGGTCAATTGATCTGCCAGGTTAGGTTTCTTGGTCTGCTGCTGGTACCATGTAATCTAGTATTACCTATGTCATGGTCAGGTCGTCGGCAGCTAAAGCAGCAGCTGCACTGCTTTTACGCAGTGAAAAAGGTGACTAGACACCCAACGGGACAAAAGCAAGACCTAACAATGGGCAGATGAGCTTCCAAGCCAACGACCGTCTAATAGGGTAGGCGGAGATTGTTAGCCTTGTTTGGCAGCCCAGTCAGGAGAAGGAAAATTGAATGCAAACTTGGAGTTGTCTGGTAGGGGTGGTGCCCACCACCTTCCTCAGATATTTCAAATCACTTCTCAAGATGGGAGAAACTTCAGAGAGCCTTGGAGGTTCCAGTGACTGCCCAGGACCTCAACCATATGGGCAGGTTCGAATGGCCATGTGAATGTGGAGAGTAAGAGGGTGGGAGTGGTGAATGTGCTTCAGAGTGCTAGGTACACCGTAATGGTACTGTGTGAAAGGAAGATGAAAGGATGTTAAGTGGAGTGGGAGGGTTTGAAACGTGTAAGGTCAGGTATGAATGTGCATGGAAGGTTGAAAGAAGGAATTATGAATGATGAATGATAGATGGAAATGCAAGATTATAGATGTGTCAGCCTGAGATTTACTTTTTATCAAATTCAATTTCAGAAGGTTGAAAGTGACAGTGATTATAGCACATGTACCCTGTGATGACAGAGGTGAGTCAGAGAAGGATACGTACTGGGATCAGCAGGACGAAGTGATTAGATGGATGTGCAATAGTTACACCGTTTGTGATGAGTGATTGGAATGGGAGAGCTGGCACTGGCCCAACAAAGAATGTGATGGGTCATTATGGAGCCCCAGAGGAGAATGATGGTGGGAGTCAGCTGAAGGGCATGTGTCAGGAAAGGAGCCAGTGCATTTGTAATTGATATTTTAAGCATGATGCATGTGTAACTCAAAATGCCTAAAGATGCAAATGAATACAGATGACACAGAGGGAACAGAGAGTTTGCTAAAAGGAACCTGACTGATTATGTACTTGTGGAGAGAGCAATGCTTGGAAGTGCTGTCAATACGAGGATAGTGAATAGACGATGCAAAGGTCTATCTTACCATATGATTTTGGAATGCAAGGTTAAGCTGAGAGGAGTGAGATCGATAAAGAGAGAGTGAGGAGCAGTCAGGGTGAAAACTGAAAAGGGAGCTTAAAAACAAAGAAGTGACAGAAAATACCAGGCTAGCAGTAAAGGAGTTGGAAGCACTGAACTGAGGGGGAAATGAATCTGGACAGCTTGTGGAATGGATAAAGGGAATGTTTAGTTAGGAATGTCAAAGCAGTGTGTGGTATGGCGAGGTTAGCATTAAGAACATAGGTTGGATTGAAAGAAGAAGTGAAAGAAGAGACTAGACTGGATGCAGGAAAGGACTCATATGAAAAATTAAGAGAGTATATTGAGAATATGAAGCATGTGAAAAAATTAGTAAAGAGGAAAAAGGAGGTAAATTATGGTCATGGGGAAAAAAAAAAATAATGCAAATGAACCTGAAAATAAGAAATATGTACTGGAAAGAGGTGCGGACATGTGAGTGAAAACTGAAAGAAGTGTGAAGAGTGAAAGTAAAGTAAAAAAAAGAGTGACACTGTACCAGCTGAATGGAAAAGGGAGTGATTGTACCCCTGTGCAAGACTGAGAGATAAGAGCGAAGTGAGTACAAAATTTATCGTGGTGTAAGTCTCTTGAGTGCTGCCGGAAAAAAGGATAAGGGAGAATTAACGTAGAAAAAGTAAGGCACATATCAGAATGTCTGGTGAGTGATGAGCAGGTTGGCTTTAGGGGTGGAAGAGGATGTGTGCATCAAATATCTGCATAGAGCCAGATGGTGGAGAAGGCATGTGAGAAGGACAGTGAGGTATCCACTGCATTTATGGATCTGGAAAAAGCATATGACAAGTTAAACAGAGGAGGATTGTGGAAGGTTTTGCATATCCACGGTGTAGATGATGTATTGTTTAGTGCCGTTAAGAGCTTTTACGAAAGTAGTGAAGCGTGCGTAAGGATTGGTGGGCATCTATGTGAACAGTTTAAGATCAGTGTTCGTATGAGGTATGATTGTGTGAGTCCTCCTTGGCTCTGTGCTGACTGTGACCCCTGGGCTGGCCGTGACTTCTTTGTTGACTATGACCCCTGTGTTGACATGACTCCTATGTTGACCATGACTCCTGTGCTGACAGTGACTCCTAAGCTGACCGTGACTCCGATGCTGACCGTGACTCCGGTGCTGACTGTGACTCCCGTGTTGACCGTGACTTCTGTCTGAAAGTGACTCCTGTGATGACCGTGACTCATGTTGACCGTGACTTCTGTGCTGCAAGTGACTCCTGTGCTGACCGTGACGCCCATATTGACCGTGATTCCTGTGCTAACCGTGACTCATGTGCACGCTGTGACTTCTGTGTACACCGTGACTCCTATGCTGATCATGACTTCTGTGCACACCGTGACTCTTATGCTGAGAGTGACTCCTGCGCAGATCGTGACCTTTGTGCTGACTGGCCCCAAATCGTTCCAGTTAGGTTAGGTTAGGAAAGGATTAGTTAGGGACGGACTGACCTCGGGGCCGGAATACTCAGAAAATCTCCATGAACAAGTGAAAGCATGACAGAGGCAAGGCTACCAATGAAGACTTTCTGTTTTCTGTCAGCCACCCGATGCTCTGTCCGTTTGTACAACATGGCCGCCACCTCCAGCTCACTTCAAGACAGTATAATATTTAGTTCCGCAAAGGTTCGAGTATAATCATGGCCGCAATTAAGCATAAGCTAAATATGCTACAGCTTAGAGCTTCACAGTCTGAAGGGGTTTCTCAATTTTTTTTTTTCGTTGATGGTTTTATTACAATTTATATTTAAGAAAGTATTTGACCTAAATAACCCACTCAGCACGAATTTGTTATGCGTCATGGCGGCATTTATGTCAAGTTCAGTTCTTTCATAGAGTTGTTCTTTGTTAACAATTGCCAAATACTGCCTCTATAGCTTCCCATGCCTTATGCCATCACCATGTCTACATCCCGCCATGTATGCAGGTGTAATAAACAAAATAAATAGCTAAGTGAGATGTGTTACGAAGTCCACTTGTATAATTATGCTCCTACATCTCTTGTTTGCCTATATCTAATAAAGAAATAAATACACAACAAACATAAAGTGAATTCTTAGCCACACATACAAAATGCTAGATTATGAGTTCAATATCCCTTCTTTGTCTGGCCCCCAAGAGCGTGTATGTGCGTCACCCAGAGTCAGTCACACCCACCAGCCACGACCCTCCACCTCCATCCTTCCAGCGATCGACAGAATTAGAGAAAAGTTTGTATACACACGGGATTAAGAGAATATCATCGCTTTTGCCGCGGAGGGAGGTGACAGTGGGATGGAATAGGTAAGCAGGTGTATTGAGAGGAAAGGCATCAGGTATCAGCCACATCTTGCTTTACAGAAGTCATATTTATAAAGTGTTGCAGCCAGTCAGGATATTAAGTGTCTCCGTCTCTGTTAACCATTACAACAGTTCGTTTTGCTTTTCGCGTATTTTCACATTAATACTCAGTCTAATCTGCTTGTGTTTTGTATCAGTAAAAGACAATCGTATACACAAATAACCTTATGCTGAACTTAGGTTTAGTTGAGTTAATAAATACGGTGCAGTGAGGCCACCCCACCCGAGATCTCACTAACTTCAGGTTCCGTCGCCTCACCTGGTAATTTTGGCTCGTTTTCGGCTCGTCTCCCCACCCGTAATGGCCGGCAACGTCAACTGCTCCAAATATCATCAAATTGGTCTTTACCTCTCCGCCTTGCGTCGAATGCCACGTAAGTCTGCTTGAAAAACATAGCAAGTAATTTTACCGAGTTGGAAGGAAATGACAGGGTCGATGTGACAGCGTGAGGGTTACCTGAGGGTGGAGTTGCACTTAGCGAATGAACAGGAACAAGCACTGCCGAACAAGCATTGAACATTTGTACGATCGCCTGTATGATCGCGTACCCTCCAGTGAGCATTGGTTCTTGTCCCGGGACCCAAGTAGCGGAAGCTGGGTTTGACATCCGTAGTGTAGTTCTTCTTCCTGTTCGTCTTCCTCTTATTATTATTATTATTATTATTATTATTATTATTATTATTATTATTATTATTATTAGTCCTCCTCTTGCTTTTCCTCTTCTTTTTCCTCGTCTTTTGTTCCTCTTCCTCTTTTTTCCCTTTTCCTCTTCTCCCTCTTCACCCGCTCCTCCTTCTTATCATCATCATCATCATCATCATCATCATCATCATCATCTTCTTCACCATCATCATGACCATCATTAATATCAACATCGATCATCCATCATC
>JAGKTI010031797.1:0-12048 GCA_018397915.1 Birgus latro
TTTGTTAGAAGCAGTAGTTGAGGTGGTAGTTTTGTTAGAGGCAGTAGCTGAAGTGATAGTTCTGTTAGAGGCAGTAGTTGTTGTGGTAATGCTGGCAGTAGCTGTAGTGTGATGGTTAGTGGTGGCGGTTGTAGTGGTGGTGGTACAGTAGTTAGTTGTAGTGATGATATTGTCTGTAATGGAGGTGGTAGTTGTAGTGATGATATTGCTTGTGGTGGTGGTGGTAGTTATAGTGATGATATTGCTTGTAGTGGTGATGGTAGGTGTAGTGATGATATTGCTTGTAGTGGTGGTGGTATAGATGTAGTGATGATAGTGGTTGTAGTGGTGGTGATAGTTGCAATGATGATGGTGGTTGGTGGCGGTAGTTGTGGTGATGGTGTTGGTTTTGTTATTGGCGTTAGTGGTTGCGGAAGTAGCGATAACAGTTATGGCGGCAGCAGTAATGTGATGGCCGTCGTTATAATGGTGGTAGTGAATAATTTTTTAAGGATGGTACTGGTAGTTGTGATGGTAGTAGGGCTTGTAGCGTGGAACTGAATATCACAATCAGTTTTCATGGTAGTGATGGTAATGTTAATATTAGCTGTGGTAGAGTTGGTAGTACAGTGATGGTAGTAGTTGTGGTATGACGGGGCGATGTTAATTCTGGTAGTGACGGTAGTGTGGTAGTACAAGCTACGGCAATGATGGTAGTGTTACTGGTAGCTGTGGTAATGATGACAGTGTGCTACTGTTAGTTGTGGTATTAAAGATACTGTGGTAATGGTAATAGTTCTGGCAGAGATGGCATTAAGGTAACAGTAGTTGTGGATATGACGGCAGTGTGTTAATATTAGTTTTGGCAGTGACGGTAGTGTGGGTAATAGCTGTGGTAGTGATGATGTTAAGGTAATATTAGTTGTCTTGGTGATGGTTGTCAGGTAATGGTAATAGTCGTGGTAGTGAAGGTAGGGTGGTAATATTAGTTTTAGTAGGGACGGTAGTGTGGTAATGGTAATAGCTGTGGTGAGCGCTACATACTCGACCTGCACTTCCGTTGGATAAAGACAGGAAGTATTATCATCCTGTGAACTCAGCCTGACACACACCCACACGCACACAGATACAGAAACAAACAAACACACACACACACACACACACACACACACACACACACACACAGAGCCAGAGTTAAGGCAGGGTCGGGCTCTGGGTACAAATGATGCGAGTGACCGTTTGGGGGCCCCCTCTGTATCTAACCCGCCCAAGAAGAAAGAAAAAGCAAATAACAGCATTTTAAAGGTTACTGATTTTGTTCAAAGTTCAGTATGTAGTGAAAAAATAATGTCTCATATAGGCCTAACCAAAAACCTAGGTCACTGAGTAAAAACCGTCACGGACAGTTGATAGAAAAATCTACTTATGTAGGTTATAGTTTGCTCCTGATTCCATTGTTGTATAAAACGTTTGGGCCCTATCTAACGATTTTTTTTTCCCCGGCCACGTCTAGCGGGATATCAGTATCTGTCTATATAATACACACACACACACCAGGACCAAAGGCTCCTGGATCTTGTGCAGGAGTTTTTTTTTTTTTTTTTTCTAACACAACATGTAAAGGAAAACACCAGAAAAAGAGGACTTGATGTACCATCAGTACTAGACCTTATATTCACTAGGCAAGAAAATGATATTGACAATATAATGTATCACCCTCCATTTGGCTAAAGCGTCCATGCTGTATTAAACTGAAACTTCAGGATTGCATATTACAGTTAACAGTAATGAAAGTTACAAAAAGAGAGCCTTAACTACAAAAAGGGCAACTATCATGACCTAAAGAAGTACTTTTTAGAAACAGATTGGGAAAAAGAACTTAGAGGACAAGACTGAAATTATATATACAGAAATTTCTGTGAACTTTATGAATAGGAGTCCGAAAGTACATCCCACAGCACACTGAAGAAGATATGAAAATAAAGAAATTGTTTAATTAAGAATGTAAAAAATCAAAAGAAAAAAGAGACTTCTTGTGGAATAAATACAGAGGACACAATAGTGAGACGGCATATAATAACTATAAACAGGCAAGAAACGATTATACAATAATAAGGAGAGACACCCAAAGACAGTTTGAGGAAGACATTATATAATAAAAGTAGTGATCAACCAAACCTATTTTACAGCAACATCTGAGGCAAAACCAAAGTAGAAGATAAAATACAACCCATTACGGAAGAGGGGATCATCTATACACAAGAGAAAGATATTTGTGAAGCACTAAATAAAAATTTCCAATCAGTTTTTACAGAAGAAAATAATTTTGAGAGAGATGATATGGAACATGCATGTTCACACATATTACCAGATACAAATATCAGAAAAAGACATACAGGAGGAGTTAAGGAAATTAGACAGGGGAAAAGCAAATGGTCCTGACTAAATTTTATGTTGGGTGCTACATGAATGTATGAAGGAGTTAAGTAGACCAATATATTTAATATTCAAGGGTTCCTTGGGTCAAGGTAAACTACCTGATATTTGGAAGAAAGCAAACATTGTTCCCCTATTCAAGAAAGGGAATAGACAGAATCCACTCAACTACCGACCAGTATTACGAACCAGTGTTGTAAGACACTGGAAAAGCTGATAAGAAAAGTTTGGGTAAACCATCTAGAAGAACACAATATGCTAACAGAATATCAGTTTTGTTTCAGAAAGGGAAAATCATGTGTTACTAATCTATTAAGCTACTATGACAGAGTTTCAGAAACATTACAGAAAAGAGAAGGGTGGGTGGACAGTATCTATCTAGATTTCAAGAAAGCATTTGACAGAGTGCTGCAACAAAGACTTATGGAAACTGTACCACCAAGGAGGAATCTGAGGCAAATGAGTGGACAGTATCTATCTAGATTTCAAGAAAGCATTTGACAGAGTGCTGCAACAAAAACTTATGGAAACTGTACCACAAAGGAGGAATCTGAGGCAAACTGTACTGTTGGATGCAAGATTCTCTCAGAAAAAGGGAACTGAGAAAAGTCATCGTCATCAGCCGTTGAGGTCCACCGCAGGACCGGCCTATCCAAACCAAAGCAGGGACGATACAGCCATGTATTTCTGCCCAGTGGCTTAGGCTGCCTAATAGAGACTGTATATAGGGTGAGAAGTGCTTGTGAATGTAATTGTTGTGTTGTAGTGGCTTTGGATGTGTGTGTGTGTGTGTAGTCTGTGAACCAAGTGTAATCGGCTCACCTTAAGCCGACTGGGTGCAAGCATTGGTTCAACCACAGCCCCCTTGTGTCTGCCAAAGTGGTCAGTGGCTTGGTGAATGCTTCCCAAAGTTTTTACAACTTTGGCGGGAGGCTAACCCGCACCCACCAGTGTGCGAGATGCACACTCTGCCACTGTACCACAGAGGCTCCCTAAGAAAAGTACTATGAGAAAATTACTCATCATGGAGGGAAGTAAGTAGTGGAGTTCCATAGGGCTCAGTGCTGGCACCAATTATGTTTTTAGTGTATATAAATGACATTGAAAGTAACATAGAAAATGAATGCCATCTAAATGTTTGCTGATGATGCAAAAATACAAAGGAGAATTACTAACACAGACTCTTGTAGGAAGCTACAAGAAGAATTAAATAAACCTCATGAATGGAGTAATAAATGCCAAATGGAATTCAGTGTGGACAAGTGTCATGTAATTAAGTTGTGTCACGAATTTTCTACAGTGTAAAATCACGTTAAGTTAAATCGTGACATCCAGTGATTTTGTGGAGCAGCATATTATTATATGTACGATAATTTTAAGTTGTCGGGTTTTGCTCTGGGCCGTTATGAGCCTGCGCGCGCAGCTCCCACCCTCGCCGCGTTGAGTATTCAAATGAGAGCTCAGTCTGCATGTAGACATGAAGCAACGCAGGGCGCTTTTCTAGGCTCAGTGCTTTCTTAGCGTTTTCAGATTTCAGCTGGTATTGGCGTGTCTTCTGCAGCTTCCACCCACTTTGGTGATCGTCACAGCAGCTCTGGTTCATCCATACCGATCAGTATTTTCTGGTTTTTCTAGGCTTAAGCTTTCTGAAATATTTAGCCGTTATCTGAGTGTCTGAGTGAGTGAGTGTATTCCTTCATTTGATTTGAATTTCATGTAACGTAAATTCATTTGTTTGAAATTAATAAATTTACAGTTCGTTTTCTTGAGCTTTGTTAAAGTATAACAGCCGTGTTTAATTTTCCCACTTATTTAATACAGTTTGCTACTCCACGTTAGCACAACTTTTGAATTAAATCACGGCTGGTACTTAGGCCAGCTTTGGCATCACTCCTTAAATCCATTGTGCTAGCTAGGAGTTTGGCTCAGCCAAGAGCCTGTTATCTTTATTATTATCATTTTTTTAATTGTTGGGGGGGGAGAAGAAACTTTCTCGTAGGCCAACGGTACAATATTGCAGCCCAATAGAGCGTCTAGTCTCTGCTGCATACCGTTGAGAAAGTCTATAATTCTCGACTCCAGAGAATTGGCGAAGTGACATAGCACACTTAGCTATACATTGTATACAAATTATACAATATTTCGTTATTTCTTGGAAATACTTAAATTTCCCCTGACATCTGGCATCACTCCAGAGAAAACTCTCATTTTCCCCTGACATCTGGCAACCTCATACCAGGATAAACTCCTAGCTTAAAATTTATTACCGAATCACTCACTCATACCTATCAGTCTCAGTTGCCAATCAGTCTCAAAAACCAAGCACGATGGAGCACAGTACATTCGTGCAAGAAGCTAAAGATATGGGGCTCACTAACCCCCAGGAAATTCGAGATTATGTCCTGTCGTGTTTCAATGGCGAGCAGGAACGTGAAAATGCCGCCCGTGAAGAGCGGAAAATTGAACGCGAGGAACGTCAGCGCCAGCGGGAGTACGAAGAATGGCAGAAAGAACGCGAGCGGGAGGAGCGCGAGTGGCAATGTGAACACGAGCGCCAACTACGTGAACAGGAGCGTGTTGAACGTGAAGCGCGTGAGGAACGTGAGCGTGAGGAGAGAGAGAGAGAACGTGAACATGAGTTGGAAGTCCTAAAGCTAAAGCGAGACTCCTTGGCTTCAGGCACATCGGGTGCAGCCAATCCAAACTCCCCTACTGCTCTCCCAGCACCTTTTCTAGCAACTCCACGTCTCAAGCTTCCCTCTTACAAGGAAGGCGAGCGAATCGAGCCATTTATTGCTCGTTTCGAAGACATGGCAAACCTGTACAAACTGGATGAGGCAGCTAAGCGGCTTCAGTTCCTTAGCTTGTTTGAGGGCCCCGCCCTCGACATTCTCCACAGAATTCGTGGAGATAATCTCACGTATGAGATGATGAAGTCCGCACTCATCAAAGCGTACGGTCTTACTGTTGATCATGCTAGAAGTCAGTTCATGAAGGCGCGTCTCCAGGAAAAGGAGACAGCCGCTCAGTTCCTCGACCGTCTCACGGCATATTTGGGCGAGTGGATGGAGAAGGATGAGACTCCCAGCACACGAGAGGGAATGATTGACCTCGTGCTGCGCACACAGCTGGAAAAGTCGTGGCCTGCTGAGCTTGTAGCCCAGCTCAAGATATCCAAAGTGAAGGACGCCTCCGAAATGGTAGAGAAGGCTGATGCTTTCTTTACCGCGTACGGATACCAAACTCGTAGGCAACAGCCATGGAATAAGAAAGATACTGTTAAGTCTGGTAAGCAATCTCAGACTGAACTCCAGCATCAAGGCCGTTCTCAAAATAATGGTCAGGGTCCAAAGAAACCGCAGAAGGACCAGGGGCAGAATACGCAGAAACCGAACTGGAAGAAGTACAAGCAGTACTCTAACCAGCAGAAGTATCCAACCCAGCAGCAGTACCCTAAGCAACAGCAGTATCAGCCACGCAATCGCCAACCGGGTCAAACCTTTTCGACACCAGCCCCAGTGTATCGGAGGCAGGAGGCAAATGCAGCCTTTATTCTTCAACAAGCGCACGATGGTGCCGTTCCCACCAGCACAGCTCCGCCTTCACAGTTCACTAGTCCCCCTGAGACAGTGAACTCTTCTCTACAGGCCGTCAGTGCTCCTGCTCCCCAGATGGTGAGTACAGCTCCTCATGCATCTAGTTCGGGTACGATCCCTAAGGCAAATACTCCTGTCAGATTTGAAGAGATGTGTGCCATGCAGCCTTATCAATGGCTGGCCGCTTCCTCCACAGGCCCTCCCACAGGTAACAGTGCCTTCCTTGTCAAGCCAGGGTTTGTGGGAGACAATGGTTCCTCAGGTTGTACTGTCAGGCAGAGTCTTGTTCGTCCTGAAGAGTATACAAGCAGACAGATCCAAGCTCAGCTTATTGATGATGGATCAGTGATTATTGTTCCCTGAGGCACGTATCCAGGTAGCATCTCCCTTTTATACATGTTCAACAGTTGCAGTTGTCATGCAAGAACATTTGTTTGACCTCATTATAGGCAATATACCAGGTGCCAAGCATAGTTGCACCACAGATGTCACTACTCAGACTTCGGCTGCAGTAATGCGAGTCATGGTCACGGCCCCAAATTGTGTTGCCCCAGTGGCTATTGCATTGCCGCAAGATCTGATTTGTAGTCAAGACGTTGTCCAAGAGCAACAGTCTGACCCGACCCTTGCTGTTGTGCGGAAGAAACAAAAGGGTAGAGTGACCAAGTATTCACGGGGTGGACGAGCCAGGTTCCTTCGTAAACAAGGACGGCTCTACCGTGAGTCGCGAACACCCGAGGGCGAGGTTCGACTGCAGTTTGTCGTTCCTGCAAACTACCGCCAAGCAGTATTACAATGGGGTCATTGTTTAGCATCAGGAGGTCATATGGGCAAAAGGAAAATCCAAGGCCGTATCTGTGCTGACTTTTTCTGGCCAGGAATGGGACAGGATATTAATAGTTTTGTGCACTCCTGTAATGTGTGTCGACGTACCACCATTCAGGAAAGTTTCCTTCCTGCGCTGTTTGAATCCACGCCCATAATCTCTGAGTCGTGTGAGAGAGGGCAGTGGTAACGTGAGTATCTGTCGTACACTGGGTTTCCTAAGACTGTGCTGTTCTAAGAGATTTGAGCAATCCAAGAACTAGCTGGGTTCCCAGTCAGTACTATGCTGCTAAGACCTCACGTCTCGCTTGTTGGCCCCACAGGACATACTATGTCTGGGGTCTGTACATACATATGTATTGTAGCTCATAAGTGCACATTCTCGGCGATCCCAACCGGGGACACCGACGACAAGCCCTTATTAGTCGTAAGTGTAGGGCTTGTGCATATTGTATGTACCGAAGATTAAAGTAGGTTAAGAGGGGAAGTCCGAGACCCCGCAGAGGCAATCTGAGGCTGAGTTTGAATTACCTTGTGGTGTATCTCGAGCTGAGGGCCTCCCTGAGGATTCCCGGAGATTACACAGAAGCCACATGAGTGTTCACACCATGCAGGGTGTTAAAATGTGACCTGCCAAAGTTGCATAGGGATTCTCGACTACCTTTACTAATTATAAGTGTGCAGTCATGGTGAACCCAACTGAGGACACCGATGACAAATGGGCAGTCGAGGTGACAAGCCCTTTGTTAATGATAAGTATAATTATAAGTGTGCAGTCACGGTGAACCCAACTGAGGACACCGATGATAAACGGGCAGTCAAGGTGACGAGCCCTTCGTAATGTTAAGTATAGCTATAAGTGTGCAGTCACGGTGAGCCCAACCGAGGACACTGATGACAGGCGGGTAGCCGTGGTACGATCCCAGCCGAGGGCACCGACGGCGAGCCTTTTTATTAGGCGTAAGTGTAGGTTAGAAAAGGCAACTATTGGGGAAATAATGGCGACATACCTACGAAATTTGTTATTAACTGACTTTCGGCTAAAGAGTACCTTCTTTTGTGTGCATGTGGATTGATTGCTGGGTGGATGATTGTAATTTAGTGTAACCCTTGCATTGACACTATTGTTACTCCACCTTGACTCATCCCCACGGGTACAGTCGTTGGGTGAAGATGTCCAGGACCATTGATCGTCTGCTGCACCCTGGCACTTCATCTCCTCTGCCCTCGTCGCCTTTATTATTGCCTTAATATGTATTATTATTATTGCTTACACGTAGGTACAGCTATACTACAACTGCCACACCTACACTGTGTATCACATACACCACGCTACATAACAACTAGTTGTCAATGTAAATGTAGCGAATTTCCGCTCAGTGGACCTGAGTGCAGGACTTTCCACTGTCGTCTCGGAGTTTTTCCCTCAAGCTTGCTTTCCTTAACGTAAATACGAGGTTTTTACGCTCATAGGTGACACTGTTTCCTCCTGTAACAGGATAGTACACATGTCGCACCGCTGCCCAGGTGTCGTTATGGTATTTCTCGGGAATATATTCTCCCGCATTTAATAGTGAATGGTAACGTGGCAAAATCCGCCTCGACACTGGCAACGCGTGACATGGGGGGCTTCACTAACACGCCACTACACACATGTACTTAGAACTGGGAACTGGAAGGAGTGAAAAAATAATATGGCTTTTCTAGGCTTTAATTACAAAATAGTATTTACAAAAATCTACAAATAACTCTGAGGTAATTCCCACCTCATTTCACTTCACGTGCAAATGTGCCAAAAAAACCGCACATACACGTCTACTCTTAAGTCACTTGAATACTAACACTATTTTAATGAAGCAAAGCCAGTCTTGTAAAAATCACTAGTGCTGTTATATATATAGCACTCTTTACTCACTCATATATATGAAATCACTGTTACATCAGTATAAGAAAAACACATTTAAACATTTAAAATCTTAACTCCTTCCGTTTCTAACTAGGAGTCCTTGTACTAGTCCCAGGCGACAGACAAATAAAATAGCACTGCTAGTCGGTTGTACCCGCAGTCACACAAGCATGTACTTTCACTTACTACCAGTAGTGCTCGCATTGCTGACTCCCTGGAACTTTACGTTGGCTATACAGCGACGTCTCTGCACCAAGCTACGTCGGGCTGCGTCACCTGCCTCACCGTTCACTAGGGCTCTCCTCCAGGCTCTAGTCTGAACTGAACTCTCTGGCCCTGTCTGGCCTCAGAAAGTTGCCGATGTTCGCCAGCGGGCATGGGCTGCGAGGTGGGTGATGACTTCACCCACTCATCCAATGCCGTCACCCACATCTCACCCGCTTCACCCGTTGCCGAGCCGGACCAGATCTGCAGACGTCAGCTCGCGCTCCCACGATCGGATAACGCCCAACCAGCAGTCTTGTGCATAAACAAATTGACCAACACCACCTGCACTACTCCACTCTCTCTATCTCTTCCTCCTCCTTCCTCCAGTTATCTCTTTCTCTCAACCTCTCTTCCTTATTCCATCTCCCTATTGCCCACAGCTGTACACAGAATCCATCGAACCCCTACTCTTTCCCCCCTGTCCGCGTTTCATCCTAAACTCACGTCCGGCAGGCGGTGTCACCTGCACACCTGTAACAGCTGTGAGTCTTACACCTGCCCGAGGGGATGCATGTCGGCTTCCCGACATTTCTCCCCCCAAAGATGAAGTCACACGTCCTCGTCGTGAGTTGGGTATGGCGGGGTTCTGTGCACGTCGACATCTGAGTATGGACTCTAGTCTGCAACATGTACACCCACAGCCAGTAATGTAACACTTATAAAGGATATATGCGGACAGGAGAACCAGAAAGAGAGCTATCCCAGCATGGACATAGTACCTGAAAAAGATGGAAGAACCGAAGGGTTTGAGAGGTTCAATCAACTGCAACTGACTTTGATATTTAAGGAGGTCATCCAGAAACAGAGGAGGTTTTTTTTTTTTTTTTTTTTTTTTTTTTTTTTTTTTTTTTTTTTTTTCTTGGGTGAGTGAGGTACTGAGGTTTGGGAGATGGGGATAAACAGTGAGCTTAGTTTCTATAGCAAGAGTTGCATAGGCAGGGAGAGTCAGGGCCTCACTGTGGGCACTACAACCATCTCCCAAGACCAATTTCCCTACTCCCTTAACAACTTGCACTGTCTTCCGTATGGGGTTCACAGCACACTTCAACGTGAAATACAAAGACTGGGCTGTGGAATAGCACCAGTAATTTCTCAGCTTCACAAAAACTGGACTAAATGAAGTTAGGATCTCTTTTCTACAGAGCCTAGTGGCATTGTCTTTGTTAAGAAAAGAATCACTCTCACAAGATGGGGTCGCTATATGATAGACGGATCCCAAAGGTTCACAGATCACCAAGTCCTGGTAGTTCCTGCAACTGGCGAAATCTTGAAACAGCACATAATGAAGGCGGTCTTCTGTGAGAGCAAGGAAGTTATACTGGTGGAGTACTCTCACGTAGACCGCGGCAGGCACACTGTAAGGAAGTGAGGTGATCCTAAAGATGTCAAATACATCAGAAGGGTCACCCAACACTGGTATTAGTAAGTAAAAGCACACAGCTGACATGTAACCTCGAGGTACAACTTTGATGATGTCACGGTACAGTGCTAGATATTCTGGCCTCGCTGGGAAAAGTAAACCTGGCTCCTTGAGTGATATATTCCTCAATAACTCCAACAAAATTTCGTTAGGGACTATATCTAGACTCAGCCTAGCCTGGAGCATCTCTTGGATACCCAACTTAATTCTAAAATGATCAGCTATGATGTCAGACAGGGCGAGTTGGAGGTTGAACAAAGCCTCATACATCTTCACTTCATTCTCCAACTCTAAGGTCTTCAATGAATACAGCCGTATAACACTGTAAGAAATATTGGCTGCCCTCTGTATCTTCAACAGTGCCGCCTGCATATGCGACACGTCACGGATTGTTGCATTCAACACCTTGGAATGAACATTTAATACTGCCCTCTCCTTCTCTGACATCGTCTCAAGGCTCCCTAATCTAGCATGGATGTCATCAACCTGTTGCTGAGTAGCTGTTCCAAACAAAACATTGGCAAACTGCCCCAATATGTCAATCGCACCCCGTTTGGAGCGATGATTCCATGGATGATCTGACATGAGATAGTCCATATAATTGCTCAAATCCTGATAGCGAGTATCAAATTCAGCTTGAAATGCATGCACAGTAGTCAGTAATGAAGCAACTAGAGCGCTGCCATTATCCATGTGGCGTATATTCCACAATATGGCATCACTCAAGTCGCGAGCAACATGCAAAGGTTGGAACAGCTCCTCCTTATCAAGTACAACTGGAACTACATAGTTATTGCCTGTAATCATCAAACGACCCGCAGGTGAAAACACCAATCCCAAGTTGTCAGGTGTCTCCTCTCGTGGTCCTATCGATTCCAATTGGGATGGACGCACCCAAACCCAAGCAATCATCTGCAAGAGATTTGTAAAACTATAACCACAAGTTCACCTGACTATCATTTATTCACTTAGTAGAAACTACACTTGTCCTGTGTTGTCCTCAGTCACTTCAGTCTGTGTTTCTGTCACACCAGGTGCCTCTGCTTGTGCAGTCTGATACTCAATAGGTCTATCCATACACAACGGGTAGTCCGGGACACTAGAATGTGACCGCAGATCGTATCTACAAGGTGGTGGGAGGTGAGGTGTGGTATGGTGTGAAGGTGAGGGAAGCTGACCTTGACACTCGGCGGTGGGTTGCCGCGAACTCACACTCGCCGAGTTGCCAGTTACACCATTACCTGTAGCCTGACTTACTTGTGCAGGAGGCAAACTAAAGTCAATTACAGGCCCTGGGATACTTTCTTCCTCATTCTCCTCACTTGCACCTTCCCCTTCATCCCCAGTCTCTCCACCTTCATGAATAGGATAAGCCATTCTTGCATTACGATTTTGTTTCTTCGTAACACACTCCTCCTTGACCAACTTCACCCTGTCAGTGTGTAAAGTGGTTACTTTCCCTCCTTGTATAGGACGAACCTTGATAACTACATCATTTACCCGATCAACTACACGATAGGGTCCTGAAAACAAAGGTTGCAATTTCCTTGCCACTCCCCTGGCAGGAACAGTTTTCACGTAGACACGGTCCCCTACCATAAGTGGTTTCATTGCACATC
>JAGKTI010031798.1:0-12047 GCA_018397915.1 Birgus latro
AGAAATGTGAATTCTGAGGTCTGCTTCACATGGTCGAATTAATTTACGAGTTAAAAAAGGTAAAATTCATAGCTGCAAGTTCAATATTCCTACAGAATTTCAGAATGAGAGGCTGCTCCTTTTTTTAGAGCCAACCATCCGCTGGCCTTGGGTTCTAACTTTTGTGTTAAAGGCCCGTATTCTCGTCGTGCAAGGAGGCTCCCTAGCACCTTCTCCTTAGCAATTTATTTTTGTATATGGCCGGGTACTCTCCTTTTGTACGTTACCTATGCAGAGTATGGCGATATTACAATGATTTATGAAACACGAAGGTGAATAAGGTGTAGTAAGCAAAATAAATCGCTTAGAAACTGGTGTTAGGGAGCTACCTTAACCGACGAGAATACTGGGCTAGGTCTGAACTAATACTGATCTTTGCTGATTGCTGAGTTGTTCTGTTTGTCTAGCAGCTGTACATCCATCCCTGTATTAGTCATATTCTACGGCTTAATAATTTATGGTTGATTTTATTGTCTCCCAGGATGCATTACCTTTTATTACCTTCTTTATTTCCATCATTACATAGTTTTATTCTCACTACTGTCAAATACTGTCTTTCTGTTAAGCCTTCGAATCTTTTACGGTGAAGGTGTAAGAAAAAATTTACATCAGTACCTTCACTACAACGAAGGTATCTATCTGTTTATCCATCAGTCTATCTATCCACCTATCTCTCTATCTATCTACCTATCTATCTGTCTATTTATCTATCTATCTCTATATATAATTGATCTATGCATCTATTCCCTCTCATTCCCACGCGATTTTCTTTCCATAGCACACACATTCAATACAGTATCCCCGGCCCCTACGCTCCTGATGTGATGATAAAAGATTAGATGATTGATAGATGGCCAGATACTGTAGACAGCAGTGACCAGCAGGGTGTAGTGGTCAGTGTCCATGCCAAGCCACTGAATTTAGTTCCGTGTGAGTGTGTGTGTGTGTGTGTGTGTGTGTGTGTGTGTGCGTGTGTGTGTGTGTGTGTGTGTGTTTGTGTGTGTGCGTGTGTGTGTGTGTGTGTGTGTGTGTGTGTGTGTGTGTGTGTGTACTTGGGACTGTTATATGAACTTTGGTTGTGAGATATATGCGTTATGATAAACTCACAAATTACAGACTTGTGTGTAACTGTGTTGCGTCCAATAGCATATTTATGTAAGTGTTGTGTGTAGATGATTTCCAGGGTGCTGTATAATTTTACGATCCAGTGTCACAGAATTATTGACTTACTGAGGATCAATTAGAAATTATGGCTCTCCAGTCCCTTCCCCCACAGCCTCCGTGATTTACATGTGCCTTCTTAGAATCCATTTAGATTTTTCTCAGGGACTTGAGTCATATGCACAGAGAATCTTAAGCATACATCTTTATGAATATTTTATGATTCTTTTTAAATAAGAATTCATAACCTTAAAATGGCTTCAAAAGGCCTTTCAGGACTTTTTTTTTCTCTCGTTTTACACCAAGGGTCACTAGGATCTGGCAATAAACAGCTTGGCTCATTTAGTTTTTGTCAGAGAGGTACAGAGATTGTCTGACCCATTCCCTTGACGTTCTTCCTAACCTGTAAGAAATCGTTTTGAGAGACGGGAATGACGTAGCATCTGGAGTTGTTGGAATGATATGGAATTATCTGGAGTGGTTGAAATGAAAAAGAATCTTCTGGGGTGGTGGGAATGAAGGATATTCACCTGGAGTGACAGGAATCGTCTTCTGTGGTCGGAATGAAACAGAATCCCCTGGGGTGGTAGGAACGAAAAAAAAAAAAACGAGTAATCGGTATGAGAGGAATGAAATAATCGTCTGGGGAGGTATACATGATGTAGGGGCGTCAGCGGCAGAATGAATGAACTGCAGTCATCTGGGGTGGTAGGCATGAAGGTGAAATACCATCGTTGTGATAACAGTTAATGGAGACTTAATTCCTTCACTTCGAAAGGTCATAACAGAAATGCACAGATACATATATAACTATATCTGTATCAAATTTATTATCCCCACCAGCAATTATTCCAATTTTCTGTAACAGATCCGTGATTTTACATTGTCTGTTTTTACTTTATCTCATCTGAGTGAACGGCACAAGGGTGAGAGCGGGAAGGGCAGGCAGTGGTATATCTATCCATTTGTTTAACTGTCAAACAATCTGTCTACCTGTCTGTCTTGATAATATAGAAAATTACATACATATATAGAGAGACAGGTAAACGTGTACATTGATAGATATTGTTGATTCGTCTTGATTTTAGAATAATACAAAAATGTCAACATGAACACCGTATATAAAGTGGATTATTATGGCATTTTATTATGCCATTATATCAAGGTGAGACCGAAGATATTTTGGATATGCTAATTGTTTTACTTAGCATTTGTTACATTTCCTCAACCCCTTAAGAGAAACATTAAGTCTGTATTCATTCTTCATTGTGTTATAGGTGTTGAGAGGAAGCTTTGAAGTGCTCCAACACGTTGCAGTTTAAACTGTTTCTTATCGTCTCAGCAGCAACAAAATCGACTCCAGCAAAATAAGGAGCATCTGCTAACATGCAACATTTGACGTTCTTATCAGTCCAATATTGGCTCCCGACTCACTCGCATTTGAATAAAATTATCAATCGTTCGCTGAAAGTGGCTGTTTGTACTTTCCTAACCATGGGATAGTTCGTGGTGTCTTTTAACACACTCATTCTCCTGTAACAGACACTTACCTATCAAAATTGCCTTGCGTTACCTGTAATTCAATGGTTTTCTTGTCCCCACCACGAGAGTTAAAGGTGACAGCATGATCTTTCACCTCCATTGACTCATCCACCTTAATTAAAGCGCCAGTTAGACGTAAAGGCCACCGCTTCAAGGCTTCTTCACACACTATCCCCTTTTCACCTCAACCTGGCCCAGATATTAGTCCTTTTGCAGCTTATTTCACTTAACACATTAACAGATAAGGACAATACTACGGCTCTACATCTTTGACATAGCACTTTTTGGTGACTAACATCATAATCTGCTCTGTTAACAATACTCCATTTAGTCTAGGCCTAGAATTGCTGTCTCTCTATCTTCAATGCAGAGCCGTAAACATAAATTGACACTAGAATACACTGATAGGCACGAATAAGTGCTATACAAAAGACAAAAAGTAGTACTGTACTGTCTACCTCCACCACTGAGCTACCTGAAGGGGCGACAATATAGGTCAGGTTAAGTTGAAAGAAGTATAACATCATATTCTATTGTAAGGATCGTATGCTGAAGTTTGTGTTGAGAAATGGGATACAGACCCCAAATTTTGATGATTTTTGAAGTACCTGACAGTGATGGTACGTATCTGGCCTTCCTGTATAGTTGCTGACTGTGTTCTTTAGTCTGGAATGCAGGCTAACTGTAATATCCACAGGCGTTCCATACAAGACCGTAAAAAAGTAGAGGTTTGCACTCCACTTTGCGATTGAGAGTTTCAGCGTATGACCTAATCTCTTATTATAGTTTAGTAGTTAAGGTGAAGAGATGATACTTGTAAGCCAAATTAGACGAGTATAATAAAAGAAAAAGAGTAGAATAAATGTGGTAAAAGAGGAAAAAGAGTAGGATAACTTTTCCCTTTAATAAAATTAGGTCTCTAATAAGTACCTTTATAAATAAAAACTTGTAATAAAATAATTGGTGCTCTAATTAACCAGTCTGTCAAGCATACAGTATTATTATTAAGGTTAATCAGTTCTACAGGCCTTAGCTGTAACTATAATTATCCTAAGCATACAGAGGTCAATCTGTTGTTAATCTTTTCAGAGTAATAAATCCTACGCATAAATAGGTTAATCTGGTCCTACTCAGTTCAAAACGGTAAATCATCTCCATTATAAAAGGTGCAGTGACTCATTTTAAAATCGCCTAATTTTAAATGGAATAAAATTCAAGAGCTATCCCCAGCATGAGAGGGTAAAAATTTATTCTTAATCATTTCAAAACAATATATATTCTATTAAAAAAAAAACGTGGGGGTGGGGGGGGCAGGGGAGACATACAATAACCCTCCATTTTTCAAGCTATTATCCCTGCCAGCAATTATATCAAATTACTTGACTGTGACGCCGCGGCAGTTCAGTGACGGAAATCCTGGGTACGAATCCAGGTCGTGGCCGGCATTTAACAGCCTCAGGCTCCTATGACTCACTCGCAGCTGACTATGATCCTCTGGCGTTAGCTGGGGGAGAATATCTGAATTATGCCCAGCTATAAAAGGGTTAATGGTAGCAGTATTAAAACTCTCAGTGACCTATGCATACCCTCAGGTGAAGGGAGAGAGAGAGAGATAGAGAGTGTGTATGTATGTTTGTTTGTGTGTGTGTGTGGGTGTGTGCGTGTGGTGCTAAATAAAATAGAATAGTAGACTTGTACCCACCATGAAGGGGTTAAACTGGCTTCAAATGGTAAGCCCCTTTAAGGTTCGTATGCTCCCAACTATACTCCTTTTATTCTAACTTGGCCAGAAAATCCCATCTCTCCATCTTGAATGCTGAGTTGTATGAACAGACTGACACTAGAGTACAATGCTAGTCACAAAGAAGTGCTTTGGAAAGGATGTAGGGCTGCAGTATTGTCTCTTTCTACGCATGAGCAACGTGAAATAAGCTGCAGAAGGACGAAAATCTAACCCAAATTAGAGTAAAAGTAGTAGAGTAAGCTGATATAATGACTATCTATCTGTCTATCTATTGCCAGACGCCTCAATCCCAAACGGGGTGGCCACAAACAAATCGCCTCCATGTCACTCTGTCCCCTGCCATTTCACTACCACGCTCCCAACTCACACCCCCCTCTCATATACCTCTCCACTCCATCCCTCCATCTCATCCTCGGCCTCCCCCTCCCTCTCGTCCCCTCCACCTCACTTACATTCACTCTCCTCATCAATCTTTCACTCTCCATCCTCTCCACATGCCCAAACCACCTTAACGTGTTTCTCCTAACGCTTCCCATCACGTCCTCAACCACACCACAACGCTTCTTCACTTCCGCATTAGTTAGTCTGTCTCTCCATGTGACTCCACATGCTCCTCTCAAATAACTCATTTCCACTGCTCTCACTCTTGACTTCTGTCCTTCCAACAGGGTCCAAGCTTCACTTCCATATGTCAGAGTTGGTATCACAATACTGTCATGTAACAACTTTTTCACTTCCATGCTCACCTCCCTGTTTCTTATCACTGCTTTCAACGAACCAGCAACCTTCCTTCCCTGTTGTGCCCTTTTGACCACTTCACCCTCCAGACTACCATCCTTACTCATCACACTGCCCAAGTACTTAAATTCACTCACATTCTCCACATCCTTCCCATCCATTTTCACTGTACACTCACTGGCTTCACTTCTCTCGAAGACCATCACTTTACTCTTCCCCACATTCACCTTTAGATTCCGTTTCTTACACACTCTCCCAAACTCATCTACCAAGCCTTGCAGCTCCCCTTCGTCTTCACTCAACAACACAGTATCATCTGCAAACAACAGTACAGGNAGTTTCCAAACACTGCCCTCTCTCACTAGGGCCGCTCCAACATCCACTGCCCGACCTTGTATCTCTTTTATAACCCCATCCATATACAGATTGAACAACCATGGAGACATGACACATCCCTGTTTCAATCCAACCTTCAAATGGAAAGATTCACTCAGTTTGCCATCCACACGCACTGCAGCCTTAGCACCCTCATACATACTCTTCACTGCCTTCAACAACTTCCCATCCACTCCATATATTCTTAATACCTTCCACAAACCTTGTCTATCCACCCTGTCATATGCTTTCTCCAGATCCATTAAGACTGCATACAACTTCTTGCCCTTCTCTAGAAACTTTTCCACAAAGGATCTAAGAGTGAATCGCTGGTCTACACAACCTCTTCGCTTCCTAAAACCTCCTTGTTCTTCTCCAACTAATTCCTCAGTAATTTCCCTAACTCTGTCAATAAGTATCCTACCATATATTTTTCCTATTACACTGAGAAGGCAAATGCCCCTATGATTACCACACACTGGTTTTTCCCCTTTTCCTTTGTACAGAGGAATAATTATACCTGACTTCCAATCCTCCGGGACTCTACCCTCCTCCCAAGCCAATCTGCACACCTTCCACATCCATTCTATTACTATCTCTCCCCCATGCTTCAGCATTTCACCACACACTCCATCAATTCCTTGGGCATTCCCCATTTTAGCTTTCTTTATTGCTTCCACCACTTCCATCCTGGTGATTTCTTCCTCTCTTTTCACACCCCTCCTTCTCCCTGCCATTCCCCAGCCACTTATACTTGCATTACTTTCATTCTCTATGTTCAACAGTTCATTAAAGTGTTCTCTCCATCTGTTTACTTTTTCTCCCTTCTCCACTAGTAATCTACCATTTTTATCTTTCACACCCCCACTGCCTTCGTTGGCACCCTGTCTAGCTCTCTTTACCTCCTTCCAGAACATTTTCTTACATTCCCTCCACTTTGCACTCAAATTCCTTCCAAATCCCTCATCCACTCTCTTCTTACTCTCTCTTACTAATCTTTTCGCCTCTCTCCTCCTCGCTACATATAACTCTCTCGTCCGTCTCTCAGCTTCTTCGTCGCCCCTGTTCCTCATCCACTCATTATATGCTTTCTTCTTTTGTGCCACAGCCTCTCTCACCTCTTCAGTCCACCATGCTGTTCTCTGAACCCCCTTTCGTCTTCTTTTCACCCCACACACCACCTCACATGCTGCACAGATTTCTTCTGTGAATACCTTGCAAACACCCTCCACGTCCCCCATCTGCTCCAGTCTATGAGTCCATGTCCATGAATCCAGTCTAGGAAAGAAGAGCAGCTGGTATACCAACTGTTTGAACCGCTTTGCCACAGCGATCTCTGAGCAATAGATTAAGGATATCAGGTTACCCGGAATGAAGTGAATGACTGATAGGCAGTGCGGGGAGATAAGCGTGGAACTGGGGTGCGAGCTGTACTGCAGATATGGTTGAGTGGCAGGTGTAGTGGGCCATTAGTGAGGCTTAAGTGAATCACGGTGCCCAGACAGCCAGCACGTTATAAGAGGAAAATGGATTAAGACACACATCATATTGATGCCGTGGACATAGGACAGCCGTCACAGAAGGGTGTTTGCTTGCAGGACTAGATTCGTCACCAGAAGTGTGAAAATAAGTAGCGTAAGAGAGGAATGAAGAAACGACAATAGTGGAAGCCCCGGAGATGGAGAAACATTACCACACTTGATGAAGCACTCAATCACTTTCATCAAACTGATGCTGATCACGGAAAAGAAAAAAAAAAACATGGATGTTGAGACTTAGTCAAGGATGCCCAACGTTGAGTGAAGGAAGGAAGAAGGTGGAGTGGGAATGATCAGAAAAATTATAGTGATGGAGAGGAAACACTTGTCCCGGAATTATATACTATTGCAGCAGGCTTGGGTCCAAGTACAAGTACTTGGACTTGGACTTAAGTACAAAATTTTGAGTACTGGTACCTGTACTTGAGATTTTTAAAATCAATGTACTTGTACTTGTACTTGGGCCAAATGTACTTGAAAAAATCAAGTCCTTTTAAGTACTTTTCAAGTGCAGTACAGTAATAATCATATGAGGTACATTGCATAAGTAATTAAATAACAATAATTGCTTTGACTATGACATTAAACAAATTATAATAAGTTATTTTAGTTGTACTGTTTGTTTTAACAAACAGTATGTATATAAATTATTCAATAATAATGGAAATAATATTAAGTTTATCTCAATTGTAGCTACTACTGCACGGTAGTAGTAGTACTATCTGGCAACTCTCATGCACACACTTCAAGACTGAACAGGCAACAACGTGTTTACTTTCTTCCTGTCTGCAACCTGATCACTACTGTAGCTCAGTTTTCCAGTAGCCACCATTTACAGCATTACGAGTGGCATCATGGCATCACCTAAGGATTCAGGCATATGGAGCCACTTCAAATTACCAGGAGATACTACTGGAATATTCAAGGCCAGTTAACCCGTACGTGCCTGGTGTATCTAGCTGAAAGCGACCGCCCTTGGGGGGCTGGGAGGGTTTTTTATTTAAAAGTTGCGAAATTTTCATGTGTTACCATCTATAAGCACTGAAATTATGCTGTACATATACCAAGATTGATTTTCATATTGAACACCACCGATGACCTGACCTCCATTTTGTATTGAGGTTTTGTCATATGGCCTATAAATACAAATTTGTCAGAACACGGCTCAAGAAATTATGTTTTAAGACATAAAGATTTTGGTCAAATGTGGATTTTTTGGTGTTAAAACAAGGTAAATAAATGTGAAATAACCTGTCCTATAACAAATTGCAAACTTAAGCTTCTGTAATTGATAGTTTTAGTGCAACCACAAACGTTTTACAACGTGGGCATTAAATGCACCATCCACCAGGGCCTCTCACAGGTTGAGCTTGATACAGTATTTGTTAATGTTTAATTTTCTGCCATTATTGCGTACTAGGCTAATCATTAATTTCAAACTAAGGAAATTATAATTTTCTTGTATATTTTTCTAAACAGCAAGTATCACACTTTTCGTTTGTAGCCCAAATCTACTTTGAATGTTTAAAATTTGTAGTATCAATTAAACTAGAAAATTTACTAGAATTTGTATCATTACCTTTACCTGCGAGTTGGCTCACTTCTGATCACCTTCACTCACTAAACCCTATGGGCATCTCTTGCCGCCCTGTGGGTAGATCTTCACCTCTCTCAGGCCCTGTGGGTTGAGGTTCAGTGTCTAAAATCTGAGAACTACACAGATAGATAATTTTGGGGGGTTTAACTATATTCATTTTAGTAAGATCACGATAATATATTACCATAATATGCATCATCATTAGATATTTGCTACTGAATTTGAAAGAAAAAAAGTCTATAAAAAGTAATAGATAATCTGTTGAAATGTACTTGTACTTGTACGTAAGTACATTGTCAAGTTCTTGGACTTGGACTTAAAAGTACAAGGCAAATCTTCTGTACTTGTACTTGTACTTGTAATTTTCCTCAGTAGTTGTACTTGTCCACAAGTACTGGCACATGTACTTGGAACCATGCCTGTACTGCAGCCTTTCCTTTCCACCCTGCTGTCTTTAAACTGGAACTATGACATCGCATCCCTGAGTACACACTCCATCAGTACAGCTGTCTTCATTGGCCTGTATTTTTGCAAGCAGAAGAATAGATTCATCTTTCTCTCGTGTTCCTGAACTTGATTCTTCTGAATTCTCTGCTATCTGGCTTCAGCTTTCCTGTCATTCTCTTACTAAATATATCTGCGCTTTTTACTTATCTTCAAATTCTACTGACTATAAAAAATTCTTTGACTATTTTACTTCTATGATGGAACACATTCTATCCATTTCTCCTCTCTCTGAAATCTCCTAGAATGGATATTTCAATGTTCACCACCACCTTTGGCTCTCCTCTCCTTTCACTGATCCACCTGGTGAACAAGCATACATCTTTTATATCCTTATTGACCTAGAGCAGCTTGTACAGCACTCTACCCGTATCCTTGATGACCTTGGAGAGAGTTCCAACATACTTGACCTCTTCATAACAACTAATCCTTCTGCTTACACTGTTAATCTTTTCTCTCCGTTGGACTCCTCCGATCATAATCTTATTATCTTAACCTGTCCTATCGCTCCGGTACGGCCTGTGAACCCTACAAAGGAATGCCGTCTGTGGCACTTTGGAGCTGCTGATTGGGAAGCCCTCAGGCAGTACTGCTTTGATTTTCCTTGGAATGATTATCGGATCCATGGGCGGGAGTCATTTAAGTGTGCCTTGCGCATTACGGAGGTTATTATTTCGGGCATGGAAGTGTACATTCCTTTCTCATATCATTTGGCTAATGCAAAAAAGCCTTGGTTTAATCACGCTTGTTCTAATGCTCTTCATAAAAAGGAGAGGGCCTATAAATCGTACAGGAGCCAACCCACCCCTGAATAACATCTTTTTTATATTTCTGCCCGTAATACTGCTAAGTCTGTTCTTCGCTCAGCAAAAAATAATTTCATTCATGCTAAATGTTCTCAACTCTCCAGCTCGAATTCTTCTCGCTCCTTTTGGCACCTTGCCAAAAACCTTTCTAACAACGTTACCTCATCATCCTTCCCTCCTCTACTTTACTCTGATGGCTCTGTAGCTATTTCTTCTACTGATAAAGCAGATCTCTTTGCTCAGACTTTCTCCTCCAATTCCACCTTAGACGATTCCGGTGATGTTGCTCCGTCACTTCCCCCCTCTGACATTTTCATGGCTGACATTAAAAGTTCTTCAGCTGATGTATTTTCTGCCATCACTGGCCTCAATACTAACAAGGCATATGGGCTTGATGGAGTCCCTCCTGTTGTTCTCAAAAACTGTGTTTTTGTGCTTACACCCTGCCTAGGTAAACTCTTTCGCCTTTGTCTATCAACTTGTACCTTTCCTTCTTGCTGGAAGTTTGCTCTCATTCAGCCAGTCCCAAGGAAGGGTGACCATTCCCAATCCTCTAACTATGTCTAATTGATTTAGCATCCTGTTTCTCAAAAGTTTTCGAGTCTATTCTCAACAGAAAAATCTTAAAGCATCTTTCCTATCACAACCTTCTTTCTGATCGTCAGTATGGGTTCCTTCATGGACGCTCCACTGGCGATCTTCTCACTTACCTTTCACCTTTCAGACTCCTGGTCATCCTTATTTCGGGACTTTGGCGAAAGCTTTGCCATTGCACTTGACATCTTAAAGGCTTTCGATCAAGTCTGGCATAAATCTTTAATTTCCAAACTGCCCTCTTACGGTTTCCATCCTTCTATCTGTGCCTTCATCTCTAGCTTCATTTCTGGTCGTTCTATAGCTGCTGTTGTAGAGGCCCATAGTTCTTCTCCTAGATCTACCAACAGTGGTGTTCCTCAGGGCTCTGTCCTATCACCAACTCTCTTCCTTTTATTCATCAATGACCTTCTAAGCTGTACATCTAACCCTATCCACTCATACGCTGATGATTTCACCTTTCACCTTTCCATTCGGTTTCCGCAACGTCCATCACAGCAGTTATTTCAGCAAACAAGGGATGAGGCTATGGCACACCTAATGTCTGATTTGGCTCGTATCTCTGATTGGGGTAAAAATAATCTTGTTGTTTTTAATGCATCATAAACTCAGTTCTTACACTTATCAACCCGATAAATCTCCAATTAATGTTTAATAATGTCCAGCTCAGTCCTGCATCATCTTTGAACATGCTTGGGTTTTCATTCACTCAGGATTTATCTTGGAAAGAATATATTACATCTTTGTAAAATATGCTTCAAAGAGATTAGGTGTGCTAAGCCGACTCTGAACTTTCTTTACCCCTGACAGTTGTTGACTTTGTACACAAGTTTTATTCGCCCCTGTGTGGAGTACAACTCTCATGTGTGGGGAGGCTCCCCACATGCAGCTCTTCTCGATAGGGTGGAGTCAAAGGCTTTTTGTCTCATTAACTCTCCTCCTCTTACTGATTCCTTTCAACCTCTGTCTCTTCGCCGCACTGTTGCTTCTTTATCTCTTTTCTGTCGCTACTTCAACGGTCATTGTTCCTCTCAGCTGTCCACCTGCATCCCTCCACCACTACGACGGGCACGTAGTACCCGTCTAGGAACAAACTCTCATCCCTTTTCTGTCCAACTCTCTAATGCAAGAGTTAGCCGTTACTCCCAGTTCATCATTTATGCAACTGGTCAACTCTGGAACTGTCTTCCTCTGTCTGTATTCCCTACTTCCTATGATCTCCAGTCTTTCAAACGCAGTGTGTCCAGGCATCTCGAAATGAACGGATCTTGAATTTGGCTCTCTTTTGTGTTGTTTTTGCTTTTTCTTGGAAGGAACAGTATGCGTGCCCATGGCCTTTGGTTCCTTCTTCTTTGCTTAAAAAAATATCAACACACACACACACACACACACACACACACACACACACA
>JAGKTI010031800.1:0-12047 GCA_018397915.1 Birgus latro
CAGTCAGTCAGCCACATGCTCCATCGGTTATCCCTTATTCGTGCTACATGACTTGGAATTTATGTCCATTTATATTCTTTTCTAACTAATATCTATCTATCTATCTATTTATATTTGTATCTATAAAACTGTGTCTATATCTACATATGTATATCTATATTTATCCATCTATCTATGTATCTGTCTGTCTATCTATCTATCTAGGTATAGATATAGGTAGATAGATAGATGTAGATAGATAGAAAAATAGATAGATATAGATGTTGATATAGATATATACAGAATATAATTTTGGGGAGGCTGTAACAGAGTAACTTATTTTGTACTCTTAAGTATTATACTACATATTAATGCAGTGTTGCAACACCGATCCACTTAACACTTAAGTACAATGATATCTTTTGTACTTTGTTCTTAAAACCACTAGAATGTATTTTTTTCTGATCAGAGGAAAGCTGTGGAAGTGAACGAAGTAGAAACTGAAACCAGTAACCTCTGTTACAGAGATATTTACCAAATTATGAATGAAATTGAGCCGTACTAAAGAAAACTAATATATTTGCACCATCTTTATATCCAAGAGGCAGAAGAGATATTTACATTATACCCTAATCCTTTGTCAAAAAAAAAAAAAGCACAAACACACACAAAAAAACAAATATGTTTATAAGTTTATTGATATCTGGCCTGCTACAATAAAAAAAAAATACAATACATCGGATAAAACAAAAGTGTATTAATAGAGGCTACTAATAGCTGCAGTGACGTCTGTTCTCCTGTCATAATCTTTTACTTCAATCAGTCCGTTAACTGTAGAAAAAAAAATAAATAAATAAACCTCGCAGCAAAAGATATCTTTAAAAAAACACACACACACAACTGAGCCTGGTATCACATCTATAAATGCAAAAGAGTGCAAGAACAGTGTATGTGTGTGTGTGTGTGTGTGTGTGTGTGTGTGTGTGTGTGTGTGAGAGAGAGAGAGAGAGAGAGAGAGAGAGCAAACCTCACAATTACTGTATCATCCTCTTTATATACTTCAGCGTATTTCTGTCAACGGCATTGTACTGGACACAATCTTCTCCCAGAGAAAAACAAGGCATGATATCCCACAGCCTAGGCCAAGCACCACGAACATGCCCTGAAAACAAAAATAATAATAATAATAATAATAATAATAATAATAATAATAATAATAATATATGCGTCACACTATAGAAGACTTTCCCAAATTTCCTTGCTGTTCCCAACACTTGCCAAAATATCGTCGATCCTCCCCATACTCCCAAGGGGGGTTATTTTAATGCTCCCCCCCACCTTATTAGTAGTTATTTTAATTTAGATTTTAGCCATATTTACCTCAATTCAAAAGTACTATTTGACGTGTAACAGCAAGAAAACTAGTGTACTATCAATGTTTTTAAAAAGGATGTGGAATATTTTAGAGTTTTTGTATTTTCATGCATGGTAGTTGTCTGAGGACCAAAATTCTCACCTTAGGTAGACAGACTAATAGAAAGAAAGATAGGTATCTGTAGAAAACCCATCTGTACTGGAACAGTTTATGGACAATGTATATAATTCATTTATATAATCATTTGAAGACTGCAAACATATATTTCAATGACGTCTCCATTCTTAATTTTGTCCAGTAAGTATAATAGGTAAGAAGGGTAAGTGGGGGCGCCTATCATCCACCCACTTAGTGTAGCAGTACTCTGCTCTTAGGGTAAATGAGTGGCAAGTCAAATGATTTTCTGTAAACCAGGAAATCATTTACAACGCTTGGTGGTAACTTTATAACTAACCAACACGCGCTCCCTACGTGACAACAAGTGAGATGGTGGAGGGTTAGTGCCCCTTCCCGGAAAACAACTAACTAGCAATATGAACAAGAAGCCTCGCACCAGGACTGACCAACAGGTGACGACTATAGGACATGGTACGGATGGCGACATGTAAAGTAAGGGGTGCAAATGATGAGGTGAAAGAAAGAGAGATTGTCCAGGTGCTTGAGGGTGCAAAAGCGGATGTGTGTGTATTAACCGAAACTAAATGGAAAGGTGAGAATGTGAGAGAATGGGAGAATGGATGAGGTGTATGTGCGGGAGTGGGAGAGTGAGAGGGCAAAAGAAGGAATGTGTATTGTTGTGTGCAAGAGATGGAAGGAGAATATATGAAAGAGTGGATCAGTTGGCTCAAGAACTGTTTGGGTAAGATTAAAGTTGGACTTCAAATATGGGCGACTGTGTGTGTATGCGCCAATGCAAGATCATGCAAGCAAAATGAAAGAAGAGTTCTGGACAAATGTGGACGCATGCAGTGAAAAATCCGAAAGGAATGAGTGTTATTCATTGGAGATTCGAATGGAAAAGTAGGGAATGTGAAGGTCGATGGAGTAGTTGGTGAGTGGGGTGTGCCTGTAGAAGTGGATGAGAATGGCAGTGCTCTAGTGCACGTTTGTGCCAGGAGGGGGCTCGTGATAGCTAATACCCACTTCAGGCTCAAAATTATCCCCAGGTATACGTGGCTCTCGGTAGCGTGGTCGGAGGTACTTGTTGGGAAGTCGATGATGGCTTATTTAATACAACCAGAATCAGGTCGTGAGACGTATTATCAACGAAGGTGAGTTACAGGTCTCTTAGGTTACTGAGTTTTATTGTACATTTATCTAGATAGCGATTTACAACGATCTTAGCGTGACTGCCAGTCTCCCTTTCCTCCTTACTCTGCCCTAATTGTGCTCGGGCATTCTCTATCCCCTTCTCTCTCCCTTTCTGCTGTGAAGGGCTTCTCTCTGCCATTATATACAGGTGGGAAAGGATGTTTAGGTAGGGTAGTAGTGTCTAATCGATCTCCTATGGGCTTCCACGTGTTTGAATACATCATGAGTTTCTTGCTTGTTTGGACTACGAGGATATTTTGAGAAACATCATATGTTAGGATTCTGATAGTCTGGGACAACAGACTGTGTACAAATATCATGTGAAATCAGACACTACATCCTGTACATTGTGTTATGAGATATAATATCTACATATCGCTCGGTCACGCCTTCTGTCGCACCAACGACAGGAAATATTGTGCTTAATATATTAATACATATTACAATCAATATTGTAAAAGTTACATGATTGGGATAATGTAGTCATTGTAGTTATAGAATTGTACATATACTGTATAATAGTAATATTAAAATAATACATTGGCAAGTCTACTGTAGTCAGTTATACAATATATATGAGAAGGACTTGCTGTATATATTCATATATAAATGAGATATAATAGTATAATTAAAGTAAGCCTATATTATGTGTAACCCATAATCCGTTATTTTAAATAAAACATATATGTACATAATATACACTATTTACACAGTTTGTCTCACTTGTACAGAACAGTTCTTAAACACTGATTCAAGGTTAGCAAATCTCGCTTCCATTCTGTGCATGACCAAAAGCAATACAACAAATATGATGGAGAAAATCACAAAGATGGCTGTAGCTGGGCTATATACATAATATGGGTTAAACATAATCCTACTGTATTCTTCCCAAGGTTGTATTGTCTGATTTATTAGTTGCATGGTTTCATACTTGGGTGAAGTCAATTTAATGTGTGAGCTTGCAGTTAAGTTCATCCTAGGCAATGGCTGGAAGTACTTGTGTGTGTGTGGTTGAGAATGGCATAATGGTTTTTAGTGGGCAAGACGGATAATGTAGGTGTCAGGACTGCACAGTAATCTGGTGAGATGTATAAACCAGATGCTGATGTATGGACTGGAGATGTATCTGAGCAAGTCACAAAAACTGATGTATTTTGAGTGAAATAGAACTGTGAATGTCCAATGCGTTGATGGTGAACGAGATTGGTGTGCAGAGGAAACAACGAACCCATCTACGAAAAACTACGTCACCGAGATAGGTGTGCAGCGGTAACCACGAGCCCACTACGACCACTTAGCAGCGGTAAATAAAGCCGATTAACATCTCAACCAAGGCAATCAAATAAACATAACGTCTCGTCCTAACCACCTCAACTCCACGATTTACGAGAAACAATAGCTTACGTCTATCAACGACGCTACGAGCCTACAAGTAAATCACAAAGACTAAGGAAAATCAAGCACTACAAAATAAGAAGCAAACGAAGAGGGGAGAAAATACGAACAACAACATAAGAGTGACGAGGGAGGAATGGAGCTAGCAATCTGACCCAGCATGATGAGCTAAGACACTGCTGACCTCCACCACCCTCCACCACGATCCCCACCTTCTCCACCACAACCCCCACAACCATCTCCACCACAACTACCATAGCAAAGCACGGGCCCACACACTGCAAGATCATAACACACCAGCCAGCCGAAGTGCTTGAAAACAACGGCCTGCCGCACCTGCCTGTCTGCCTGTCTGCCAGCCTGTCTGCCTACTCCAGGGACAACATCGAGTGCTGACGCATCATAACAAGGCCCACCTCAACAAGAAGTGTGAGACGTCTAGAGCGAGTATCTGCCTACCTCAGTGATGACAACGATGCTGACGTGTTGACCCTCAACAACAACACCTCTTTCGTCATACCAGGGCTGTATCTCCACAACTGTTCTAGTGAGTTAATTTATTCTAACCAAGGTTGTATTAGTTAACAATTCACCAATTACACAACTATCCATAAAATACTAACACTTAGTTAATGCCCCAAGCATCTATTCATCATTATAAAAATCACAAACTAAACAGTGAGAGACAATTACACAGTTTACACTGACATATTTGAGAGGGGTAACATATAAATTAATAAGTGGTCCCATTATGCTGAGTAGAGTTCCATTATTAGTGCCCGAAGGATTAACAGTATCAGTGACAAATACTCTTACACAAACACCAAAAGACGATCAACATAATATTAATATCGAAACACCATCAAATACAGAGGAACAAGCAGAAAACCAAACTCAGGAAACAAAACATAAGCTCGATAAAGAACTACAAACAGACTCAATATACGCTGAAGTAATTGATGATGACACTTGGTCAGAATTTTCACATGTAGATAGTGAACATTATAAAAATTTTCCTCAAGTCTAATATAACATAGACCATAGAGTATTAAGGTCAGGAAAAACATATAAATTGCCAGTAAATGACGATTGCAAAACAAAAATTGTAAAGATGGATAACACAAATGCAGCAAGCATTAATGCAATGCCTTCTCCACAGAATTCCAGTAATAATCCCTTTCCAGTGTACATTTGTCATGAAGAGAGTGAACTACCAAAATTCTCTGGTACAGAAAAAGACAAAATAAACGTGAATATCCTCACTGAACACTGTCAGCAGTATTTCATTAGGCGACACATTACGGACGAAAAAGGGAAAACAGCAGTTTTTTCAGCTAGAATAAACCAAGAACAATGCCCTGCAGGTAATTTATTACATTCTGATAAATTGATGGGAGCCACAAAATTCGAGGAATTTAAGACAGAATTTCTCAGGAAATTCTCGGGAGGCAAGAATTTTCTTGGTGGTATAACTCCAGAATTACACAAAATTGTAGACCTCCTTAGGCGAACACACTCAGGCTCAGATCTAGGAGATATAACAGCAGATATTTCCACTATTAAGAAAACCTTGTTAGCTAGCCTTGAAAACTCAAACTGGGTCACACAGGATGCTAGGATGTCACCAGTGCATGTCGTTGACATCATTGGCTATATATCAGCCCTATGTCAGTTTTCTGACAGGGTGCTGAAAATAGCTAAAACCATCCCATATAATCCAGGAATGTACTTACATGATTTCATTTATGAAGTGGAATTAAACTGCAGTAAAGCTGGTGTCACTGACACATCACATCCCTCCGCTGCCACCAATCTCGGTAGCGTGGTCGGAGGTACTTGCTGGGAAGTCGATGAAGGCTTATTTAATACAACCAGAATCAGGTCGTGAGACTTATTATCAACGAAGGTGTGTTACAGGACTCTTGGGTTACTGAATTTTATTGTACATTTATCTTGATAGCGATTTACAACGATCTTAGCGTGACGGCCAGTCTCCCCTTTCTCCTTACTCTGCCCTAATTGTGCTCGGGCATTCTCTATCCCATTCTCTCTCCCTTTCTGCTGTGAAGGGCTTCTCTCTGCCATTATATACAGGTGGGAAAGGATGTTTTGGTAGGGTAGTAGTGTCTAATCGATCTCCTGTGGGCTTCCACGTGTCTCAATACATCATGAGTTTCTTGCTTGTTTGGACTACGAGTATATTTGAGAAACATCATATGTTAGGATTCTGATAGTCTGGGACAACAGACTGTGTACAGATATCATGTGAAATCAAACACTACATCCTGTACATTGTGTTATGAGATATATACTAATGCCTATATAATATCTACATATCGAGTGATGAGAAGGGTGGGTTTTGAACTGAATGAACGAAAGGCAACGATTGATTATGTGTGTGTGGATGACAGAATGAGAGGGTGTGTAATGGATGCAAGTGGATGTACAGTCTAGGGGAGTGGACTTTCTGACCACCACTTTGTGGTGGTAAAAGTCAAAGCTGAAATGAAGTGGAGGAACAGAAAGAAGGGAAGGACAGAAGGAAGTAGTTCTTACAAACAGGGTGAAAAGGTTAGAAGAGGATGGGAAAATGGTAAAATATAAGAAAGAAGTGCACTGGCAATTGGGTAAATATGACTTGGGGCAGATGGGGGATGCAGAAGGTGTATGCAAGATATTCACGAAAGAAAGCTGTGCAACATGTGATGTGGTTTGTGGGGTGAGGAGAAGACGAAAGAGGGTGCAAGGAACAGCATGGTGGAATGAAGAGGTGGGACAGGCTGTGGCACAAAAGAAGAAAGCAAGCATACAGTGAGTGGATGAGAAACAGGGGTGTGGAGGAAGTTGAGAGACAGAAGTCAGAGTTATATGTAGGGAGGGAGAGAGAGGTGAAAAGATTAGTAAGTGAGTATGATGAGAGTGGGTGAGGATTTGGAAGAAATTTGAGTGTAGAGGGGATAGAATGTAAGAAACTGTTCTGGAAAGAGGGAAAGAAAGTTAGACTAGGTGTTAAAGAAGTTAGTTGGGGAGTGAAAGATAAAAAAAAATGGTAGATTACTAGTGAAGAAGGAAGAACAAATGAGTAGATGGAGAGAACACTTTAACCTGTACCACGCTAGCGACATAGATCTATGTCCCTTTCAAAAACGCCTGTGATGTAGACCTACGTCTTGCAGCACTGAGATGTCATTGCAAGCAACCGAAGATGAATGGATGGTAATAATGTATCTTGCTAACTTCAGACACATCTCTGCTACTCTTACAACACTGATTTAGAAGCATGGGAGGTGAATGACAGTCTTCATAGGCTCACAGCCACTCTGCTATCTTTGTAACATTGAAGACTTCAGAGGTTGAGTGGCACCAACAAGATTTGATTCAACCAACTTTCTGGCTTTGGTGAATACTTTTTATAGTGCCAGTGGTCTTATATTGATGTATTAAGGCCATTTACTCACAAAAACAATCCAGTATAGGTTCACAAGCTCACAGTCGCTCTGCATTCTTAGTAACTTGGAAGATTTCAGATGTCGGGTGGCACCATCCTGACTCAATTCAACAAACTTTCTGGCTTTGATGATTACTTTTATTAATGCCAGGGACTTTATATTGATGTATTAGGCCCATTTAGCCAGTAAAAAATAAAATAAAAACTCGATTCACAAGCTCAGCTGCTCTGCTCTCTCAGCAACCTTGAAGATTTCAGAGGGCAGATGGCACCAACCTGACTTGATTCAGCCAACTTTCTGGCTTTGCTGGTTACTTTTCCTGACTCAATTCAGCCAACTTTCTGGCTTTGTTGATTACTTTTATTAGTGCCAGAATCTTACATTGATATAATACGCTCGTTAAGCCAGAAAAGAAAAAATCTCAAATTGGCCCTAATAGATGGGTATCAGTATTCTTTTTGTCCACTGCAGTACAGGTTAAATAAACTCACATTTTCCATCTCCTCCTCATCCAGCCACACTGTACATTCAGTGACTTCATTTCTCTCGAAGACCTTTTAGTTTTTTGGCTGAAACCTTCGCTTTTGGTGAGAAACATCGACAATTCATAGAGAAATCGCGATCCTGAGGTTAGAAATGTTGATACAGGTGTCACTCAACCTTACATTTGCCTTCTTTTTCAGGGTACCTGGCTAAAGAAAAAGAACTATGGAAGGGTTAACTAATTCAGACCACTTTAAATTACGTATTTATTTCATTTATTTGATACGAATTTATGTGTAGTACAAGTCTATATTGGTTTTCTCACAATAATAAAGGCGTTTATAAGCATTGTTCACTCACCCAAAACCCCAGTATATGGCACCTTCCTTTACGACAATACCACCTCATCACTTCTGTTTGTTTCTACCTCTAGCTTCTTTGTTTCTTTGTCCTCCACCTCAGGAATCACTTTCACCGTGAATTTCGTCATTGGAGAGACCGTGGGGCAACATACCTTTACTGGCTAGGTTACTGCTAACAGGTGAATTGCCCATTGTGAGGGGAGGGGGTGGGAAGGGCGGGTTATGTGGGGCCAGGCAGTATCCCCGCTTGACAGCAGGTATAGGAAGGTTTCCCACATATGCCTACCAAAAATCACCCACGAATGTTGAAAAATGTGCACACACTGGGCCTTGTAATTGAGTGACGTACGATGCACGTCGTAGGGTCTGTTAGCGGAAAAAAAAAATAACGATGTGCATCGTTCATCGGTGGGACTCGGCGGGTTAAGTACTTGAGTAGTGCGATGAGGAAGGATGAAAGCTTAGAGGGTGCTGCTTGAAAGGGTACATCAAGGAAGAAAACTTACTGGTTCTTTGAAAGCAATGATGAGAAACAGGGAAGTGAGCATGGAGGGGAAAAAGGTACTGCGTGACAGTACTGTCATACCAACTCTAACGTTTGACAGTGCAGCTTGGACCTGTTTGAGGGGACACAAGTCAAGAATGAGAGTAGTGGAAATGAGTTATTTGAGAGGAGCATATTGAGTCACATGGAGAGACAGGCTGACAAATGGGGAAGTGAAGGAGCACTGTGGTGTGGATGAGGTTGTGATAGGAAGCATTAAGAGAAACACACTGAGACGGTTTGGTAACGTGGAGAGAATGGAGAGTGAGAGACTGACGAGGAGAGTGTAAGTCAGGTGGAGGGGGGAGAGGGGGGGAGAGGGAGGGAGAGGCCAAGGATGAGGTGGAGGGATGGAGTGGAGAGGTTTATGACAGACCGCCGTGTGAGCTGGGATAAGGGCATTGAAGTGGCGAGGGACATGGAGACATGGAGGCGATTTGTTTGTGGCCACCCCTTACAGGATTAAGGTGTCTGGCAATAGACAGATAGACAGAAGTATAATGAGGAATTATATGGTATCCACTTGTTATCTCAAGAACAGTGATGATGNAAAGCAAATCTGCCAGCGAACATCTATGTTGCCTAGTATGGCAGGCGGCGTCAGGGTGAGTCTTGCTTGGTGGCACCGCCTGCCACTCCCACACTCATGCCAATGTACGATAAATATTTTATACATGTACGATAAATTCACCTTCAGTACGATGTACATTTTGTACAACAATTTTACGATTTCTTAAAAAACAGAGAGAGGAGAGAGAGGAGGGGGGAGAGAACGGCTGAGTATCCGATTAATTTCTTTTAGATACTCACTGGCATCATACCAAGCTCCCAGGAAAGGAATGAAAATGGGTATAAGCCAAAAGGAGGCAACGTTCGTACTCGTGATAAAATAATAAAACATAAAATCGTCATAGCAAGTCATATTCTGCTTTGCATTCGAGGGTTCCTCACTACATTATCTTGGCTCGTATCTCTGACTGGGGTAAAAATAATCTTGTTGTTTTTAATGCATCAAAGACTCAGTTCTTGCACCTATCAACCAGACAAATCCTTCCACAGGAGTACAAGCTGATGTTTAACCCATCACGTCCCGACCGATTTCCAACCTACGATACCCCAAAGTCCCGAGCATTTTTGGAATTTTTTTTTTATTGGCTCAAACCTTCGCTTTTGGTGAGAAACATCGAAAATTCATAGAGAAATCGCGACCCTGTGCTTAAAAATGTTGATACAGGTGTCATGCAACCTTACATTTTTCTTCTTTTTCATGGTACCTGGCTAAAGAAAACTAACTATGGGAGGGTCAACTAATTCAAGCCACTTTCAATTACGTATTTATTTATGTATTTGGTACGAATTTATGTGTAGTAACAGACTATATTGGTTTTCACACATTTATATAGGCAATATAAGCATTGTTCAGTCACCAAAAACATCCACATATGGCACCTTCCTTTATGACATTACCACCTCATCACTTCTGTTTGTTTCTTGCTCTAGCTTCTTTATTTCTTTGTCCTCCACCTCAGGAATCACTTTCACCGTGAATTTCGTCATTGGAGAGACCGTGGGGCAACATACCTTTACTGGCCAGCTTACTGCTAACAGGTGAATTGCCCAGTGTGGGGGGGGAGGGGGGAGGTGGGGCTAGGCAGTATCCCCACTTGCCAGCAGGTAGAGGAAGGTCTCCCACATATGCCTACCAAAAATCACCCATGAAACTTGAAAATTGTGCAAATTATGACCCTTACAATTGAGCGACGTACCCATACGTCGATGGGTGTAGCTGTGACAAAACATTGCGACGTACCCATACGTCGATGGGATTCCTCGGGTTAATAGTGTCCAGCTCATTCCTACATCATCCTTGAACATGCTTGGGGTTTCATTCACTCGGGATTTATCTTGGAAAGAACATATTACATCTCTGGTGAAATCTACTTCCAAGAGATTAGGTGTGCTAAGCCGACTCTGATCCTTCTTTACCCCTACACAGATGTTGACTTTATACACGGGTTTTATTCGCCCCTGTTTGGAGTACAACTCTCATTTGTGGGGAAGATCCCCACATACAGCCCTTCTCAATAGGGTGGAGTCAAAGGCTTTTCATCTCATTAACTCTCCTCCTCTTACTAGCTCCCTTCAACCTCTGTCTCTTTGCCGCACTGTTGCATCTTTATCTGTTTTCTATTGCTACTTCAATGGTCACTGTTCCTCTGAACTGTCTACTTGCATCCCTCCACCTCTACGACGGGCATGTAGTACCCGTCTAGCAACAACCTCTCATCGCTTTTCTGTCCAACTCTAATGCAAGAGTTAACCGTTACTCCCAGTCCTTCATTTATGCAGCTGGTCAACTCTGGAACTGTCTTCCTCTGTCTGTATTTCCTACTTCCTATAATCTTCAGTCTTTCAAACGCAGTGTGTCCAGGCATCTCGAAATGAACGGATCTTGAATTGGGCTCTCTTTTGCGTTGTTTTTGTCTATTCTTGAAAGGAACGGTTTGCGGGCCCAAGGCCTTTGGTTCCTTCTTCCTTGTTAAAAAAAAAAAAAAAACTTGTTTAGCATAGATGCCAATAAGAAGGTGAAAAGTACGAAGCCTCCCACTCCACGTAGAATATGAGCTTTTGTCTAAAATTCAAATTGCCAGACTTATGGCATTGCCAGTGCTAGTAATTCAATCTCAACAAAAATCATTTGGTAGATAATAACAAATTAAGAATCATACATACGAAATGAAACTAAACACATTTTACCATTTTTCTTACCAGACAACCACCTTTCTCCATGTGTATCAATATAGATAGATAGATGGATATACTGTACATTGGAGTCGTTTTAGATGTTGGAGGAGTCTGACTGTGACTAAGGAGTGAGGACTTGAGGAGGTTAGAGCCGAGGAATAGAGGTGGACTGGTAAATCAATTTGTCAAGTCCGAGCTGTGAAATGTAGTAATTTAATTCATTTTATACGATAGTGAAGGATTAACCCTTTTTTGTAGTAAAAACAGTTTAATATGCTACTAATAATAATAATTGAAATATATATTTTAATTTTACTATAACTATAATTTTATATCTCCCATTCATTACTTTAGACAATTTCCAAACTTCAGTCACCACTGTTAGCCAGAATAGAGTAAATAAA
>JAGKTI010031801.1:0-12047 GCA_018397915.1 Birgus latro
TACCTGAATGCCTCGTTGGTGTTGTTTGTGTTGGTGTCAAGGACGAAGATGACAGATCGGCAGGTGGTCCATCTGTCCCCCCACACCCAGGGTGGAAGAGCTTCTTGACCCGGGCTTCCATCTAATACCATAACCGCAGGACTCACTCGTCTGGATTAACCATATTGTTTTTATAACTATGCGCCATGAGTTAAGGTAACTTAACTATTCAAGCCCTGCAATAGCTGTTATACCCTAGCTGACCAGGGAAACTTATTCATCAGGCAGAACAAAGCCACAGTCAGACGAAGAAGCTTGTTCATGAAGCGTTGAGACTGGTTTTAGTTTCATGTTCAAAGAAGTTCTAAGTCATGTTATGCAGCCTTAACTTGCTCTTACATGTCTGTGACCGTTCAGTTTTCGTACCCTCTTTCCTCGGATGTATGCGTGCTGCCATTTATGTTCTTACTGTTTTTGCAGTGTGGCATTTGGGATGATAGAAGTACGAGCAACGAGTGCGCACTGTATTGTGCCAGATATTAGGCAAAACAATTTTTGAAACATACGAAATGCTGAAAAAAGCTTATGGAGAAGATGCAATGAGTCGTGTTTAATTGTTTGTTGGTATCGCCGCTTCTAGGAAGGGAGAACATAGTGGAAAGTGTTGAACGTTCAGTGAGACCCTCAACAAGCAGACATTGCAAGACATTTGAAAAGGTGCGTGATGTGGGTCAACAGGACATAAGTATGAAGATAAGAGCATTATGAGAAGAAGCCAAAATTTCATTTCGGTCATATCAAGCAATTTTAAATGATGATTTCGGCATGAAACATCGAAGCTTGTGCCACGACTGCTGACGCCTGAGCACAGGGGGTACCAGATGAACACATCCACTGAAATGCTTCTGTTTGCAGAATCTAATGCAGACTTTCTCAAATCTATCATTCCTGGTGATGAATCTTGGATCTATGTCTCCAGGCCTGAAATAAAGGCTCAGTATTCAGTGTGGAAGTTCCCGTCATCACAAAGACCCAAGAAATTTTGCCAAGTTAGGAGCAGACCTATAATATTGCTATTGTCATTGATCAAGATGGCGTGCTCTAGAGGGTCAGACTGAATAAGGAGTATTACTTACAAGTTCTACTCTGTCTGTGATGCAGTACACCGCAAATAACCAAGAATGTGGTCTCAAGGTCCGTGCCACACCATGACACTGCACCAGTACACACTGCTCAGGGTGTTCAGCAATTTTGGAGAATAATGGGATCGCACAAACGCAGCACCCTCTGTATTCACCAGATCTTGCTCTGTATGACTTACCATTTTCCTAGACTGAAAAATCCACCCTAACCCTACGTTAGCACCCTCGGGTGTTTCAACACCCCCCAAAAAATATATGCTCACAATTTTGATTTGGCAACACTGACATTCCTCTCCTTTCCAGTACCTTCCTGAATACGTGAGGGGAGGAACCACTGAGAGTTTCACACTCCTGCCTCTGGTCGTGTGAAGAATAGACACATTTTTGTCCTCTGGGGTGTGTAGTCACCCCACGGTACTAACCAACATTGACATATTTCTCTTGCTATGATTTTAGTAAAGAAGAATCTGAAAATGAAACTTATTTAGGAGTTTGTATATTGTCTATGATGATTTTGAGGAAACAATATCATATCCTACATAATACTGTATACCTCTATCTAATAAATGAGTGTTAGAACCAAATTTCGTTTTTGTTTATGTTCGACCTTTTCTTTTACACATATACTCTTAATTATCAGCTACAATGAAATTAAACTGTCCTCGAGTAACTGGACGAGTATATTCATGAAGCTATATGAATATATTAGAAAAATTAGCAGCAATACATGAATTTTGAGGGGGGTGTTCAAACACCCCAGGGAACTAACGGTTTTCCAACACGCCAGGGGACTAACGCAGAGTTAAAGGAAAACTACTTGAAATGTGTAAGAGATTCAAAGGAAAACGGAAGAGAAGCTTCACTTGGTAACTAATGAGGACATCAAGAGGTGCCTTGAACAATGGAAAGTCTGCTGGAATAAGCATACTGACTCACAAGGAGAATACTTAGTATGGGCCTTCCCTCTTTGTAAATGGTAAATGTAGCAATAGTCTCTAATATTTGACATATCTAAAAAAAAAAAAAAATCCGTTACCAATCAACTGTGTCGTTATAACTTGGAGATGTGAACGCCATCATCGTTGTTGTCGTCATTAATGCTGTTGCTACTGTCACCTTTGCTGTCACAACAGTTATAGTCACTACCACTGCTACCAACATTCTCACCCTTCTTTTTCGGCCCAGCAGTAAGGTTAGGTATTAAACTTAGAGTGCCATCATTAATCATAATCACCATAGCTTATTTTCTCACCTATGGATAGGGTGACGTAAGGTCAAGAAAAAAAAATACCGAAAGAGTGTCACTGTTGAGACTACACTCACAATCACTCGCCATTCAACCCTGGGAAACCAGACATCATACAGGCAAGAATATCCGCACCACTTACCCACTTCACATTACTGATCATCTGGAGCCAGTCTGATGGAGATCACATCACTCAGGAAAAAAGAAACGGATACAGTTAACTGATTACACATGAGGAGGTCGAGTGCAGACGCAGTGGTTTGAGCTCTATTATTCTTAGATTGTGTCATAATTTGAGACAATCTAGTTCATTGCATGCTAGGATATACATGCATGAATACTCGAAGAACCCTATAGTACATAAATAATCGTTCAGAGTGTGGCAAGTTTTTGTGTAAAGAGTGAATTAAGTGGCTGGGATCGTTCAAGGCCAGGATTAGCTAACAACATGGCGCTGTTGAATGGGATGTTAGATGTAAACACAGGATGGATTACACATGTGGGACCTGCAAAGGTTATGTTAAGAGTAAGAATGAGGCTTTATTATGCAAACTTTGTGAACTGTGGTATCACATATGTGGCAATGAAGGTCTATGAGTTTTTGAAGAAGCATAAGATTGATACAGTTCAAGTGCATTTACATAGCTGCTACTATATTATCTCTTGTGACATCCCTCTCCAAGAGGCGGGATGAGGCTGAGGCTAGGATGTTATCGTTTGAAGAAAAATAGGAGAGAAATTAGGAATAGGTGATGGATGAAATAATTGAGGTAAGGGCCAAATTATACATCTGAGAGGAATCAGACAGTAAGTATGAGAAAGTGATCAAGGAATTGAACGAAGTGAAAGCAAAAGTGTTTAGTGAGGACAAGCCAGGTCTGGAGGGCTACAGAGATGTGTTGCAAAAGGCAGTAAAGAATTTTCAGATTCAAGTAAACAATACTGAAGCCTTTGTGAGCAACATAATAATGAAGACTGTAACCCAGCTACAGAGTAGGATTAACAGAAAGAGTAACTCGTCCTTTATGGAGGGTTGGAACAGGTAAAAAACAATCGCAAACTAGGCCAAAGACCAGCCAAAAATAAAACAAGATGCAGTGACTTTCAATGCGTTGTGTGATGAAATTGGAGTGGATTCCTATAAAATGACATAATTGAANATTAATGAATATGTACAAGAAGGCAGATTTTGACCTACTGAGGTGAAAATCGAATATAAACTGAGTGGAAATTAGAATTAAGATTGAAGAAGTGATTAGGAAGTGTGTTCCAGTGAGAGACTTCAATCTGTGTATAGCCAGATGCCTTAACCCTTAAACACATTCGATATTTTTTGTACGCTACCACATTCGTTGTCAGTATTGTATACCAATTAAAAAAAAATATCTGGAGTTGTTTTTATTAATCTTAAAAGGTATGGGCTTAAAATGTACTCTTAACACTACAGTCTGACAGAAGAAAAACGAGAGAAAACCAATAGTGTAGTCCTCCAGGGGTAACTAAAGATTTTTTTTATTTTTTTTAAATATAGTAAAGACTATAGGCACGAGTAAAATGAATGGGTCCCGAAGTCCGCTCGCAAGAGGGCGGTGGGGGAGTGTGGAGCTCAGCAGGCCAACTCCCAGTCTCCTAGCAGAAAAACATCGATTTTGTCCAAGTACTAAATGTCTAGTACGGTAACACATTCGAGGACACTTTTATAGCCCACACCTGTGGTATATGAAAAACCTACCCGAGGAGCGCGCACAAACTACCTCACCAGACGCAGAGCATCATTTTAGGAAGCTACTGAGAACCACACCCACCTGGGCCACATACGAAGCGAGGGCCATGTGGCCAAAGTTTGCATGGGTCACAATAGTGTCTTCGAATGCGTTCCAGGGTTAATCCCGTAAGGGGTGTCCAGTGGCCACAAACAAATCACCTCCATGTCGCCCTATCCCCTGCCATTTCCCTGCCCTCCACCGAACTTACACCTTCCTCTCTCATATACCCCTCTACTCTGTCCCTCTATCTCATCCTCGTTCTCTCCCTCCATCTCCCACCTCCACCTCACTACATACTCGCTCCTCGTCAGTCTTTCACCTTCCGTCCTCTCCACATGGCAAACTAACTCAAAGTATCCTAACACTTTCTTTCACATTCATAACCACACCACAATCCTCCTTCACTTCCTCCTATGTCAGTCTGTCTCTCCATGTACCTCCACAGGCTCCTTTCAAATAGCTCATATCCACCAGTCTCACTCTTGACTTGTGTACCTGCAATAAGGTCGAAGCTTATCTTCCATATAATAGGTATCAATAATATAATTCCGTGTTCACTTCTATTTTTCTTATCGCTGCTTTCAGTGAACCAACAACCTTTCTTCCTTGTTTCACCTTTTCAAGCATTTCATTCTCAAGACTTTCATCCTCATTCATCACACTATCCAAGTACTTAAATGCACTCACATTTTCCACTTCCTCACAACGCAGCTCACTGTGCCTTCAGTGACTTAATTTCTCTCGAAGAATATAACATTACTTTTCCATGTATTCACCTTTAGATTCTGTTTCTTACATACTCTCACAAAATTATTCACCAAGCTTTTGCAGTTTTCTTTCGTCTTCACTTGAGAATACAGTGTCATCTGCAAACAATAGAACTGGAAGTATCTAAACGCTTCCCTCTCTCATTAGGGCTGCTTCAACATCCACTGCCCTATCTTGCATCTCTTTTATAACTCCGTCCATATAGGAGAAAGAAACACCGATGTGGGACTCAGTGTGTATTGACGTTTCGCCTCCTGGCTTCCTCAGAATACATATCGAACAACCATGGAGACATAACACATTCCTTTTTCAATCCGATGTTCAAATAGAATAATTCATTCAGTTCTTCATCCACATGCACTGCGGCCCTAACCCATTCATACATACTCTTCACAGAATTCAACAGCATCTTATTTTTTCCATTGTTTTCTTCCATATTCCATGTCTATCCACTCGGTCATAATTATGCTTCCTCCAAATCCATGAAGGCAGCATACAACTTCTTTCCCTTCTCTACAAACGTTTCCACTAAACTTCGTAGGATGAATATTTGATCAACACAGCCTCTTTCCTTCCTGAAATCTCCCTGATCTTCTCCAATTAATTTATCTATTTTTCTGTAACTTTGTCAATAAGTATTCTTCCATATAATTTACCTATGATACTAAGAAGACAAATACCTCTATGATAATCAAACACTTCTTTTTCCTTATTCCTTTGTACAGGGGAATAATTATTCACCACCTTCAATCCTCCGGGATGCTACCTTCCTCCCAGGCCTATCTGTACCTCTTCCATAGCCTTTTTGCTTCTACCTATCCCTCAAGCTTCAGCATTTCACAACACACTCCCTCAGTCTTTGGGGTCTTCTTTATTTTGACTTTCATTATCCATCAACAATAAAAAGAATAGATAGTGAGCAGCGTTCTCAAGAAGAAGGAGCATTTTTTACAAACCATGAACACTTTTCGGGGTCTGCAAGTGGACGGGCACAGTAAGGTTGCTAATCCCACATTATACACATGGAACACTACCTAGCACACTACATTCACAGATCTATTGTCTTTCTTTGACGAAAAGCCATTCTTAAAATAATCCACAATAATGGGACGTACTGTAAATAACAAAGATAGGGTGAGATGTCCACCATATACATTTATTTCCATTAATTCAATGGTTTCTAATGTGCGAAATTTCCAATATTCGGCGCATTTTGTTGACAATATTCTCGCATACTGGGAGACTCCACCATACCAACAAATTAACTACCAAGTGAGAACAGAAAATGGGAAAGAAATAAAAAGAAAGGAATGCATTATTGCAATAAATGAAAGAGAGAATCCAAAAGTTTTTTGGATTTATGTCCAAGAAAAGTAAACAAGAACAGGTATCCATTACTTACTGCAGTTACATATATGTAACTGCAGTAAGTAATGAGAAGACAAAGTCGGGCAAAGATAAAGAAGAGGTATTGACGAAACATTTCAGTGAGATATTTACTGAGGAACCAGAAGGAGAAATTCCTCACCTCCCTACAAAAGAGGTACTACCATTGTCACACAAGGATGTTTCTTTGACTCAACTGAAGCAGGCCATAAAAAAGTTGAGAAATTAATCACTAGGTCTTGTTGGGTTACACCCTCGATTTATTAAGGAAGGATATGAACAATTAGCCATGCCTCTGAAAATGCTATTTGAGGATTTATATAACAGAGGACAGTTGCTATGTGACCGAAAGATAGCAAATATAACAGCTATATTCAAGCAGGAAAACTGTTCTGGTCCTTGGAATAGAATAAGTCTAATTAGCCTGGTGGTTAAGCTAATGGAATCATTGTTCAGAGATAAATTAATGGGACATATGAGGGACAGTAATCTTTTTAACAAAAGGCAATTGTTTTTTTTTTTTTCAGCTGGACGTTCGACAACATTCATCTTGTTAAGAAGCGAGATCTGCCAGGTAGGTAGCCGAGATTTTTCTTAACGTTTTCCGATATTTACAGTAAGTTCCGTTTGCCTGCTGTTAGTGAGCGTAGTTATTTTGTAAGTTGTATATTAATTTTTGTGCTCTTTTTCTCTGTAATGTTTTATTTACGTGATTGTTAAATTATGCAATTGATTAAGTTTGTATGGCAAATAATTTACAGTTTTATGTAATGTAAGAAAACTCTGTTTTGATGTCTCCTAGTTGGTAACTGTTAACTGCTTCCTCCCCCGTCGAGTTTGTGCTAGAAGTTTCTTGAGTAATGCAAGCTTATTATAAGGATGGAGAAGGGACTAGTTCAAGTTCAGTCGGGTTTCAGTTCAGTTTGTGTGAAGTTTAGTTGGGTTTCATTTCAATTTGAGAGTAGTGCAGGGTCAGTGATGTTTGTATATTTTGGGTACCTGTGAAAAAGGTGAAGTGTTGTTGGCAAAGTGAAGTGTTATTGAAGTTCGTATATCATTGTGTAATGCACAAAAATTTAGTACTCTTGAAATTTGAGAAAATCCCACCGATGTGAATACAGTTACTGCCAGAACATTAAGAATAAGGCCTCTTTAATAATTAAAATTATTTGGTATCGCTGCCACCACCCAGCAGTTGCCGGGAAAAAAAAGGAATTAATGTTATTTATGATTTAGTCCCATACGATGGAAGTGGGACAACGGGCCTCTGGCACTAACATGGTAACGTGATCATTTTATAGGAGAGCGTGGTTCTTTAGATGTAACATGCCTTGCGGGCCATCGTATTTACTAATGTTACCCCATAGGATTATAACCAAACACATTTTTTCTATAATTCACTTATCTATATTAATTTAATTACACAGCAATGATATAGTTTCAAGCCAGAATTAATTACTAGTTCTTAATTAATCACTTGTCTCCATTACGACAGAATAAGTGACAGAGAATGCAAGATCTATTCCACAGTTAAAAAACTTCTTCCGACTGCACCATAGAAAACCTTTTCAACAGGGGTAACTCCCATAAACACTCCAAGCACGGTCGCACAAGGACTCGTAGCGAGACCCAGTTACAACGGGTTACACTGTTTACTTCAATTCTAAAGAAATCAACCTTATTTTACCTGGGTTACACCACATGACATATCTAGGGAAAAATATACATAAACCAAGATTATGATAGAATGCACTCTACGCTCACAGCGTTCTACACGGCGGAACAATACACTATTCGCCTTTAACACAACATTAACCAACATATTACATTTGTTTTATGAATAATTGGCTTACTAAGTGGACCAACCGACTTTGACTATACTCTGCATTGGAATTAGACTATGTGTACATTAGTGTAAAGGGCTTTCGGGCACTGGACTTGTGACTCTCGAACAATGGCCTGCGCAGATTCCATGACCCGCCATTTGCCGGTTCTGAAACGCCTGAAACACGAGCGTCCACTCACAATGAAGTCTTCCTCGAGAGTCAGGGGTTTGATAATATGCTCAGATATCTTACTTTAATTATGGTTATATCAACAACTAATTATGATGACGTATAAGGGAAAAATACTGTAAATACGGGGAACTTTACCTGAAACACGAACGTCCACTCACAATGAAGTCTTTCTCGAGAGTGTCGCTCCCTGGGCACGCGAGAGCTCATGCCCGCGAACATCCGCTCCGATCGCACTGTCTGGCTCTAACTACAAACAGTTACGTTACAGTCACCAGGTTATAACATCGCACCAGAATTTGCANATAGGTTTAACAATTTAACATACGATGCCTGAAATCACGGTTTGATACAATTTTCCTCTCTGTTTAGTTCGCTGCGCCCCCACATGATGCAACCATGATGCAACCACTGATGTCTATACTAAATGAATTAATTTTCGCGGTCATCTATGACAATCATCAATAGTCTGGCTTTACTTAAGTTCTTAAACAACGTTATTCCGTAGAACAATACAGCTAACATAGCCCAAGTACAAAAATTCTGAATTCTAGGTATAAATATGACTCCTCGCCAATATATGCATCAAATTAACTCTCTATGCGGTTCTATTGAGGCCAGATGCCTGCCCGTCCTGTCCAGTTGCTTCTACTAGTAAAATCAAGCCCAAAATACGATTTACAAAGTCCACATCACACTTTACATTTCAACACGGTCCAGAATATATACTTATCACTTACAAAACCTAATGTAAATTACATACATCATATACTTAAACTATACTTATACTAACTTAAATTACTCTTATACCACTTATATATGTAAGAAAAAAATGGCATTACAATTGGTACTCGTGAAATTGTGAAGTGTTGTCAAACATTAAGCGTAACTGCAGTTTAAAGTTTGTACAGCTCCAGTGCTTGTGAGAATAGTGAAGTTGGAAAGCATTAAGTGGAATTATTTGGAAAATAAAGAAGCCAGCGTTTATTTTCGCCTCAGCTGATCTTGAGTACTGTACACCTAAAGGCTGACGATAGGAAGAATAACTCACTGGGCAACATCCTTCCTGTACTGTACTACTGCTATTGGAGCCTGTGGCAGTGTGGGACGTGGTGTCAGGAGCGGTATAATTTAAGTGCTGCAGTGAGTCTAACCTTTAACATGGAAGCAGAAGGTGTGAAGACAAGGTCTTGAGCTGGGCAGGAGGAGGTAATGTCCCTGGCGACAATTGTGAAGCTATTACAGACACAAAGTCTACGACTGAAGGAACGGAGTGAACAACTGAAGGCACAGAGTGAACAACTGAGGGCTCAACATCAGGGCCGGATTAAGCTTAAACGGGGCCTGAGACACAGATCAGCTTGGGGGCCCCCACCCCTAAATGAATATGTAACATGAACAAGAAATAAATAAATTGCTTGTTACTACGGTTATACTGAAGTGAATTCAAGTTATATACATCTTTGTTTACCTGAAATGGTCTACCAATACTAAAATCCGACACCGGACGTCACAATGGAGTCCAGTTCAGCTGTTGAGCAGAGGTGCCAACTCGCCATCATCAGGAGTTGCCAGACAACACCAGTATTATTATTTACAATATTTAAACCCAATGAGTAAGAACTGGAAAGCTTTAATTATTCCAAGATACCTTGTTGATATTTAGGTGTTGCCTTCCGTACGGCTTTCTTACTAATTTACCATTTGATGGCATATATAGCTAACTATCTGGGGGCCCCTTAGAGTCTGGGGGCATGAGGCCTCAAGTGCCTCATGGTTAACCCGGCCCTGCTCAACATGAAGAACATAAAGAACAATTACAGGCACAGGAGAAAGAACTCAAGGAACAATTACAGGCACAGAATGAAGGAAAGAAAGAACTCCAAGAACAATTATAGGCCCAAAGTGAAGAACAGAGAGAGTTCAGGAATGAAATCAAAGAACAATTGCAAGCACAGAGTGAACAACTTCAAGAGGCATTCAAGGAGCAACAGAGGAAATTACAACTGAGGATGCAGAGACAGCTAGATGCTTTCATGGGGGAAATGAGGGAAGAACAGCAGCAATTAAAGGAGGAGGTATACGTTGAGCTACAGCAGCAGAAGCATGAGGTAAGCGGTAATGTGAATGAGTGCAAACAGCATGTAGACGACCAGTTGAAGTCAATTAGTGAGGAAATAGTGATGGAATGCATACAGCATGTAGACAACCAGTTGAAGCATGTAGTTGACCATATGAAGAGAATTAGTGAGAAACTTGATGCCGTAAAGAAATATTGCATTGCTGAGCCTCAGGTTAGTGTACAGGGGACATAAGAAAGGAATGGACAGCGTATGGTGAATCTTGACGGATCCCAAGCATCTAAAAGTAAGACTACAGGGTTGAGTCATAAGAATGTAGGAGATTTAAATCCAGGTCTTAATTATGATGCCCCAGTTTTTAGGCCTCAAACTAGTGAAGTGCATGGCTATAATGGGGGTCCAATTAAAAAGAAACCTCAGGAATTTGATGGTAGAATATCTCGGGAAGCTTACCGTGCACAGTTTAGTTACTTCCGGATCAGAATGGTTGGGATGATAGGCAGAGGGCAGTGCACCTTACTACTAGCTTAAGGATGCCACAATGGAAATTCTGGGCCAGATGTCAGTGATGGAGAGGAACAGTTATCAGTCTCTTATAGAATTGCTGGAATGCAGATACTGAACCATTTACCAGACTGAGGTTTACTGAGCAAGATTCCGGAGCTGTGTACTGGCACGCGGAGAATACCTCCAGCAGCTTGCTGAAGACCTGGAGAGTTTGGCACATATGGCGTACCCTGGAGCTGCACCTAACCTGTTGGCTATTCTTCAGAGGGACAAGTTCATCGATGCTCTTGACAGAGCAGAGTTGAAAGTGCAGGTGAAGCAGGTACAACCCAGGAGCATGCAAGAAGCACTTGCCAGGGCTCTAGAGTTTGAGTCCTATGTCAATTCCAGTACATCCACTTTTCAGACAGGTCGTTGTGCAAGATTCAAGGCAAGAAAGGAGCAGTTATGTGAAATGGAAAAATTTGAGGGAAGTTGCTGGTACTGTGAAAAGCCAGGATATTGGAAAGTGGATTGCAAGAAGTGGAAGAGAGAACGGGAAAAGATCAGATGAGGTTGCTGCTTCTGCGGGAAGCTGGGACACAAGAAGGTGGATTGTTGCAAATGAAAAAAGGGGCAAGAAGAGAGCAGTGCAAGAAAATCCCTAATTGCAACAATCGGGTGTTGGACATGTGGTGAGGTGGGACACTTCAGCTATGAGTGTCCAGGTAAGAAGGATGAGAGTAAATTAGTGAAGGCTGGTGATGAGATGCAACAACCAGCCAATTTTTCCCAAGAAGCCCCACCACTGAGGAAATACATGAGATCCTTGATGAGTATTGTGCGAGAAGACAGAAGAAGGACGCCAAGCAGTTTAGTAAAAAGGAAGATCTTGGTAAGATATGCTGTTTTACTGCAGTGACAGTGCCGACGTCAGATGAAGCAGACCTGAAGAGATGCAGATGGAGGATGCAGATTTACAGCCAGTGCTAGAGTGGCTGCAGCGGAGTACAGTGTGACCATTTTGGGAAGAAGCTTTCAGGTTAAGCCATGTGACCAAGAACTACTGGAGTCAGTGGGACCTTCTTCGTTTGAACCAGTGGACTACTGGAGCGTCAGGGGGAGACACCTATTGGCCTCAGCAAGTATTGGCAACTGGTGGTTCCGAAGAAGATGAG
>JAGKTI010031802.1:0-11081 GCA_018397915.1 Birgus latro
AAAGATACAGAACTTTATATCAACCCATCAACAAGGAATCGGGTTATTAAAAAAAAAAAAAACTGTACGACCAAACGAAAATTCGTTCACATCCTCATAAAAAAAGAGGAACAGCGAAAAAAAAGAGCACATTCGAAGCTCCAGCAGCCCCGACAGTGGCATAATACCACTATATATACACGCCATTACTCGAAACACCAAATCCCTGGAGCGGTGTTATTTGAGCACCGTTGTTGGTTAACCATGTCCTTAGAGCACAATATTTCGTGCCAAAAAGGTCTGTTTTCGTTGCCATGGTTGACATCGTAAGGCCTGTTCTCATGTGACTTATCAATACACCGTCACAACAGCACCTAACATGGCACTGTCTTATCATTAAAATACCATCGCACTATCTAACATAACACCTTTCATCATCACACTCCCACAACACCATTTACTATATCATCAACTATCATCCCAATATCACAACACTATAACGTCATTTATCATCACACTACCACACCACCACATACCATAACTCCCTCTATCTTGACACTACCATAATGTCATCTATCATCAAACTACCACAACACCATAACATCGCCTAATTATCACCCTACCACAGCACCACCTACTATCTAACCATCTACTATAAAACCAACTATCATCACACTACCACAGCATAATATCTACCATCATTCTACCACAACACCATAACACTCTCATCACACTACCACAACAGCAATAACTACAGCAGCACTATACCAGCACCACAACATGATCGACAAACACCACGATTAACACCTCTGCAACATCACAAATTCTATACCACAGCTTCACACCAATATAATGCAGCCACACCAGTACCACAACACCAACACTCCACAAAATAGCAACCATATCACCACCATACCATTACCATCAAAACCACACCATTAACCTACCACCATCACACCATCACTACCAACACCACAGCACCATAACACTGCCATCACAAGGGTAACGACACTCTCCACCTTCTCATTATTACAACTTTAACACCACTAGCACACCACCATCACAGCATGTCATCATCATCATCATCATCATCACCAACAGACTACAGCATTAATATAGCAGCAATTACCTCACTTCACGGCAACACACCAACAATACCACTACCACAACACCACAACAGAAACAGTACAGCCATCTCACCACCACAAGTTTAACACCAAGTCCTCAGCATCACTACCATACCACCGATAATTCACTCCACCATTAAAACAACTACATACCAGGGCAACATCACCATAGTACCACTACCACAACACGACGACCACATCCCGTCTCCCCACCACATCGCCACCACAGCCTCTTTCCTCAATATATAACAAATGTCATACGACCAGCACAACACCACAACGCCCCTGTATCACCATCACAACACCAAAGCCCGATCACCACAAAACGAAAACAATACTTAGACAACGCTATTACATCACAACACCACAACACTCATGTACTCCAAAGCACATCTTGACACCTGTACACCACCAGCCCAGTACCACAACACACCACCACCACCACGTCATAGCACCACACCATCGCAACACCACACCACAACATCCATTATCAAACCACCAACAGGGCAACACCACAACACTACCACAGCACAGCAACAGAGCACCACCAATATTGCCACAACCCAACACCACAACCCACACAGCAGCACACCACCACCACCAATATAGGACCACTCTAACACAGCAGCACAACTCCATCACCACCAATATAACACCACCCCAACACAGCGCACGACAACGGCACAACACCTTAATCCAGGGAGGGCCGGGCAGCCCACTCGGAGATACGGCTGGGTGCCCACTAACTGAATCCCCTTCCGCCTCCTTCAACTTTCCTTAGCCCGCCTACTCCTTCTCCTCCTTCCCTCTTCCTTCCTCTTTCAGCTTACTTCTGTCTCTTCCTCCGCCTTCCTTCATCCTCCCTACTTCCTTCAGCTTACCTCCGTGTCCGACTCCTTTTTCCTTTCATCTTTTCTTCTCCTCCTCCCTTCGCCTTATTTTTCTTTCCTCTTGAGCCTCCATCAAATTTAGACCTCCTCTTTCTCCTTCAATTTTTCTTCTGTCTCTTTTCGCCTCTTCTTTTTTCTCCTTTATTTCTTCTTCCTTTTTCTTTCATTCCTCCTTCCCGCTTCCTTCCTACCCTCTACTTCCCCTGTGGCAAATCATCTCGTCGCCATTCTGCACTGCTCTCCCTTCTTAGTTTTCATTCTCCTTTATGCTTCTATTAATTAGCTATCTCCAGCTTCCTCCTTATCCTTCCCGCCCTCCTGTGTACACCCTCCTGGCTCTAATATTCTATGTTTTCCGACATTTCTTCTCGTTTTCCCTTCTTTCTTCTACTCCTTCATTTCTTCTCTTCATTCACTCTTCGTCTTCCTCCTATTATTCTCCTTCTCTCTGTTGTCCTTCTTCAAAACTACTCCTGCTGCTTTCCCTACTACTTCTTATTTTTATTTATTTATTTTTCTAACTCTTGCCTATTTCAGCTTATCTTCGTCTCCTCTTCCCGAATTACTTTTCCGTCCTTCTTCTTCAGCCCCCTTCCTTTCTTCTTCCTTCCTCTTTGTTTTCCTACCTCGTTCTGTAAATCCCTGTCTCCCCTTCCCCCCTCGATCTTCCATTTTCTTATTCTTCCTGCCCCTTTCTCCTTATCTTCTTCTTCACCTTATACCTCTATTAACTTTCCTTCACCTCTTTCCTCTTCCTCCTTAGTACCTGCCTTTTGCCGTCTTGTGTCTTCTTAGTATGCTCTTAATTTCCTTTCCATCTCTTAGTTGGTTGAGCAGCTTCGCTTCTTATTCACTTTTCCTCTCTCCTCATTCTTTCATCAGTATTTTTTCCTTCTTCCCTCTCCTACTTCAACTTTCCTCCTCCTTGTTTTCCCTCTTCATGCCTCCTCGTGTATCCGCCAAACCCTTCCAATGACGCTCTTTCCATTTTCCTCTTATCGTTTCCTCTCATCTCCTTTACCTGCGCCATTTCCTACAGTTTTATCATTATCTTGCTCTTTCCTTTGGCTATGCATTCTCCTCCTCTTCCTCCCCATTCATTTCTTTCATTCCCACGTCTAATTTTCCCTTTCTTATCACCTTAAAAATATATCCACTGCCTTATTATCCATTCTTCCTGTATTTGTTTTTATTATCCTCAAGCATTTCTTCTCTCCTCCTCCATATTCCCTTTCCATCATCATTTCTCATTCTCCTCTGCACTGTTCTTACTTTCCTTCTCTCTTCTCCTTCGTACTTATATCTGGCCCTGTGATACTCCCTGCAAAATTCACCTGCCATTTTGTCATCCTGTCTTCCCTCTTTTGGTTGTTCACCTTTCTTTTCCTGCACCTCTATTTCTCCTCACCATTTTTTTTTTATACTTCCTTCCCCGTTATTATATCTTGCCTGTGCTACTATTTTCTATATTTTTCCACCATAGTTTTCTTTGTTTTCCTTGTACTGAATACGTAGCTCTCTGTTCCTTATACTGTTCTACTGTTTTTCCCTCTCTCTTCCTTCATTTTTCCATCCATCCTTCCTTCCTTCATCCCCATACTTACTATATATCTGTGCTTCTTCCTTCCATATATCAAAGACTTTGTCCTCTGTTCTTCTCTCCTTTATGACCGTACCGTTTTCCTCCTCCTTTATCTGTTTTCCTTTCCCTCCTTCCTTCTCCTTTGTTCTTAGTTTTAACCCTGTACTACTTCCTTTAATTATTTTCAGGTACATTGTCCTTTCCATCGTTCTTCTTCTCGCTGTGAACCTCTCTTCCCTCTTCCTCTTTATTTCTCCTTCCCCCTTCCTTCCTTCTTCCATTCCCTACCTCCACCGTTCCTCGGACCTTCATCTTGCTATTTCCCCTAATTCTCCATCCTTTGGCAGCTGTTTACCCCTCCTTTTCCTCTCCTCCTTCATCGTAATTTCTTCCCTCCTCCCTCTCTCCCTTTACTCCGTGCGTAAACTCTACTCCTCTGTTACTCCTTTAAACTTCCTCCTTAATATTCTCTCTCTTCTTCCCCCTTCTGGTTCCTTATTTCCTCTTACTCCTGTTTCGTTTCATCTCCCTTCCATCCTTCATCCTTTGTGTCTGCCTTTTGTACTTTGAAGCGTCTCTCTCTCTCTCTCGTATTGCAGATTCGTATTTTTCTGTCTCCTTTGGCTTCGTTCTCGTATACTTGTATTAATCTTTCTTTTTCTCTCCTGCCATTTATCATAACTTCATGCTCTATTACCTCTTATTTTTGCGATCCTCTTTCTCTTATCTCCCTTCGCTTTCGCTTCATTTTCTCTCTCTCTCTCTCTCTCTCTCTCTCTCTCTCTCTCTTTCTCTACTTCGTTTGCGATTTATGCCATTACTATCTCCTTTATCTTTCCTTATCCTCCTCTCCCTCTTCCAATTCTCTTTCCTTCCTCAATTTCTCCTCTCTCGTCCTTCCTCCGCCACTTCGCTCACCCTTCTTCCTTCCTTCATATTTGCTCTCTCTCTCTCTCTCTCTCCCTCCATCATCTTCGCCTCTCCATTCTTCTTCTTCCCTATTTTATGTCGTTCTATTCCTCTCTCTACCCCCCCTCTTTCTCTCTCTCTCTCTCTCTCCTTCTCCCTCTTCTCGACTGTCTCCTCCTCTGCCTTGTCCTTCGCCTGTACCTTCATCTCCTCTGCCTTTTCCTTCTCCACTGCCATCTCTTTCTCCTTTTCTCCTCTGCCTTCTCATTCTCTTCTGCCTCTTCCTTTTCCTTTGCCTTTTCCCTCTCTTCTGCTTTCTCCTTTTCCTCCTCTGCCTTCTCTTTCGTTTTCTCCTTCTCCTCTGCCTTCTCTTTCTCCTCCTTCTTCTCCTCTGCCTTCTGCTCCTCCTCCTCTTCTGCCTTCTCTCTCTCTCTCCTCCTCTGTCTTCTCCCTCTCTGTTTTGTCTCCCTGCACTTCCCTCTCTACTTCCTCGTCCTCCTCTCCTTTACCTCCTTTATCCTTCTTCCTTTAATTTGCCCTTCACTCCTATCGTATATGCCAAACCAATATTCGTATTTCCTTCTCATTCTCCCCCCAGAAACATCCATTTCCCCTCCTCTTCCATCTTTCCTTCGACTATCATATCCCCTTCCGCCTCTCTCTCTCTCTATTGCTTCTGCTTCCAATTCCATATTTCATCCAGGCTTCCAGTTCCTCTGTTATTCATCTTCCTTCTCATCTCTCTCTCTCTTTCTCTCTCTTGGCAGCACAGGTGCTAGTGTGCTAGCGTGAAAACATTTCCGTCCCTACGTCATCAAACTCTCTGAGGACCTCAATGCATTCCATTAATGATTAGAGACTTCCACGTAAATTAAATGAATGCTTAAGGATCCTCAGAAGGGTTGATAACTTAGAGAAAACGTTTTTCACACAAGCACCTGTGCTGTACACGAAGGACAATGGACGAAAATTAATGGGTCACAAGATCAACTTGATACCAGTGTTATTTTCGCTATTGCTGGTGCTGCCGGATGAGTTGGCAGAGGGATTCTCAAAAACATTTTTGTTTCTCTCCCGTAACTCATATTTCTTTTTACTGAAAGAGGAACATAAGTGAGAAGAATCTCCTGTCCCCGTACTTGTACCTTCCTTCTAAATAAAGTGTTTTTGAGGCTGTTTTGCTCTCATTCCTGGGATTTGGATAACTGTAGTTGCAGAAATGACACAGAAAAGACGGGAAGATTCTATCCCCTCCCCGTCCATCCTGGGAAAACATATCATTATGACAACAGCCGACTGACTGAGTATCTGTTAATCCGGGCCCAAGTTTCCAGACGACGCCATAAAATAATAAACAAACTAGTTAGATCCTTACCTGTCGGTCTCCGGCATATTACGGTGTAGTGAAATACGAAAGACACAAATGGGAGCTATAGTAATTTTTCAACCACTAAACTATAAAGAAAAACTTAACCAGAAGCGTCAAGGGAACAGGTTCGGCTTTTACCTGCGGCTAAGTGGTGTATGACTGTACTAAGCTGCCCAGCCCCGGCCGCAGGCGCAGCTTATTGGGAAGCAAACCATAACCTTACTGACACTTGAATTTCGTGTAAGTGGTACTGCCTATTACAATAATTGATAAATGTACTCCGCACTGACGACTAGATTAGCCCCCCGCCCTTTCTCTCTCTCTCTCTCTCTACTTTCCATCTGTCTATCTATCTATCTATCCTTTTGTTTATCAACATATCTATTCATTTATCTGCCTGCCTGTCTGTCCGTCAATCTGTCTATCTGTTAGTGTACGTGTGTTAGGTATATATGTATGTGTGTGTGAGCAGGTGTTTTCCAGCATGTCAAAATGAACCAAAACATACCATTAACTACAGAGGCACTCAACGGAGCCCATCTCTCCGACAAGGGCAACGTAATTTCCAAACCACTCATCATAATGGGTTAGGTTATATCATCACTGATTAGAGTTTCGCAGAAAGTGTTTTCCGGATCCAGAATCTGTAATACGATCCGGATCGGTCCCAAAATTTAATCGACTGTTCCCTGAGACATGGGCAAACTAATCAAATTTGGTCCGAATCTCACTTTTAGTTTTGGAGTAATCCTGCTAACAGACAAACGTAAAAAAAAAAAAAAACAGGGGTGAAAATATACTCTCCTTGTCGGAGAGAATAATACAGTATGCTTATTGTATGTAATCTATTTGCGTAAAAAAAAAAAAAAAAACCTGCTGTGCTCCCCCCTCCCCCTCTCTCTCTTACCTTGCTTCTTCCATCCTCTCCTCCTTACTCCTCCTTCACTTACCTGCAAAAAGAAACATACAGTTAGTATCAAATCAACCTACTATCCAATGTATAAAGTTGAATGATTATTAAAACTCTCCCTCTCTCTCTCTCTCTCTCGCATCCTTCCTTCTGTCTCCGCTATTCATTACCCCTGCTACCAATTTCACATTTTACACTGTCTCCCTCAGCTCCCCTTTCATCTTTACCATCCCCTAATTCCCTCTTGCCTCTCTCCTCTTACTTTGCACACCTGATATCCTTCTTCTTAATTCCTCTTCTCCCCTTCTTCGCCATGTTTTTTTCTCCCTATCCTTCTCAGTCTTCCTTCTGTTATACCTCTGACATCATCACCATTTCGTATATACTTCCTCTTTCTCTGTCTGTCTCTGTTACTCTCTGTGTCTATCTGTTTCCTTCTCTCTTTGTGCCTGTCTGTTTTCGTCTCTCTCTGTGTCTGTCTGTCTGTTTTTCCACCTACCTATATACCTTCCCATTCTCTCGTCTTCTCTCTCCTTTCTTTCATCTCCGTTACCGTACTCATTATTCCTGGATCATACCTCATATTTCATCCATACTCCCCCCCCCTCTCTCTCTCTCCCTCTCTCTTTCTCTCTCCCTCTGCGACTATAAACTGCTTACATATCCCCTCTTAGCTTCATAATCCCTTGGTTCCTCGTAAATTCCTTCCCCATTCTCTCTCGCTCACCCTCCTCCTCGTCTTCTTAGATTAATCCCTCTGTTGCCTCCTTATCCTTTTCCTCCTCCTGATGCTGCTCAATTTTGGCTGATGATACTAATTTCTTCCCCTTCTTCCTCTTCCTCTCAATACGAAATGCCCTATGATGGTAGTATGTGTTCTTTCCTTCCCTTGATTGAATTACTATCCTTATTCTTTTCCCTAATTTACTGAGTTTTTGATAAGGTGATTACATATATTATATATTTCTCTGGAATATGACGAACTTACTTATTCATATATTTTCTTTTCAGATCTGTAGTTTTTCTCTGTAAATAAAGGCTTCATTTCCAGCGTTCCTCTATAAAACCTTTTTCTGCTGTATTCTTGTTTCCCAGGTAAGGATTTCTCTCTTCATAAGATCTTTTTACCTGCATTACTTATCAAATTTTGGAGATACCTAAATATATAAAGATTATTTTTTCCGGTTTCCTATTTTTCATGAGTATATTTCCCCCCCGAACTTTCTGTCTTCTTTCCACGTTCTTCGATAGACGTACATTCTCGTCCACTTAGCATATAGGGCCTCATTTACATTCAGACATACGCTCTCAGCCCCTAGCTACACGCACTTTCCCATTTACCCACACACACACACATCTTCAACTTTCTGATAAAACTTTCATCCTAACTTCACTCGTCCCACAAGATAAAATCCTCCTTCTTATTCAGTTCTTTATACATCTAATTTAAACTACTTTATACCCAGCATATCATTTCCATTGGACCTGAAACCTCTCAAGACTTTTCGAGACTGACAGGAGAGTTCAGTATGCCACCATAATCAAATTATTCTTAACATACAAGAAGCATTAAACCTTCCTCACCAGCGAATGTAATTTCAAGTAACTGAAGCCCTTGCTCTTCACCCCTGAAAAACAACGATGTCATTTTCATTTTATTCATTGTAACAACTAACAATTTTAATTACCTTAGCAGTGGCTTTGCGAAAGACTTACTGGATAACTCCGGCATATTCTTCATTCCATTTGTCACGAGAGATCCTTTCAACGCTTAAGAAAACCGTGAAGGGACAACAAGAGAAAAATTGTCTTCGTGGAAAAAATTGAAGGTCGTCATTGTCTTAACATCAATCTAAACCAACATTTAAACATCACGAATAGCCAAAACATCTTACTTCACACATATTCTCGTCGTCCAAAACTGCCACGGTGATCCAAGAATACAGATCTTACAATATTCTGTTTTTTCTCTCCTTCGTTGCCCGTTCAGTCGAAAATATCACCAACCTCCAAACAATCCACTACTCACATTACCACTACGTAATCCTTAGACGCAGACATACTAATCGATACCAAAAGACCTAACATTTTTTTTTTCTCTCGCTCTCTTCTCCCAGCCATCCCTCCCTTTTCCAATGACTTCCTTGAAAACCCTTATTAACACATCCCTCATAGCTACAACAGCACACCTCTTCGATAATCCTGCTACCCACTTTTCAAAGCAAGCCATAGCCTACTCACTGACACCAACAAAATTTACAGCATTTTCTATTCGTTCGCTCTTCTCAAATTAACACGCAATCATCATCATCATCATCATCACCATCACCATCGTCATCACCATCATCATCATCATTCTGACCTTCCAAAACAAACATACCGATCGACTGAAACAATTATGACAACATATCCCTCTTTCCTTCTCCCAACCATCCCTCACTTTCTCCACTACTTCCCCATAAGGCTGGATTCCCCGTAACACGATCTGGTCCTCCAAGAAACTCATTAATCCCCAACAACACTACGGGCCCGCCCATAACAGGCGGATGGAAGAGACGAGGGAATTATCACTGGATTCATCAGATCAGAGCGAAGCCGCATTATAGGCTCCTTACAAACCCATCATGTCTTTCCCTACGATGATATACTTTTACATTTTTGTTGTTGTTGTTGCTACCAGAGAGTCCTATTCAGTTTACAGAAAACCTTTCATGCTGAAAGGGCTTGAGGAAAGTTACAACAAATCCTGCTAGTTGTCAAGTCTTTCTTAAGTTTAATCCTGCTAGTTGTCAAGTCTTTCTTAAGTTTTTGCTTACGAACAGAGAAAAAATCCAAGGCTGAAAGCAGGCATTAGTTCTTTCAAAAAAAAAAAAAAAAAACTGAGGGAAAAAAATACTACTCCAATTTCCCTTTGTTTCAAGATGCTCAGACATACTACATTTAATATACCGAAAGTCGTAAGCAATGGGAAAGACAGAGTGAGGCAAACACTTTCACAGCTGACCAGGGAAAACTAGAGCAGCAGTTAAGTATTAAATATGAGATTTGAAGAGAAAAGGGATGAGACTGTAGCTAGACGGGTGGTACCTGTCTGCCGCAATAGGTAAGGAATGCAAGCAGAGTTCAGGCAATAAATAAAAAAGGTGGGCAAAACAGCCACAGAGCTGTGCTGCACACAGGGACGAATAAGGACCTTATACAAAGTTAAAGGATGCACAGAGTCGGTTCTGCTCAACTAACCTCCGCTGACTTGTTTTTGCATGGGAAATAATTTGATCATTCGATGATAGATTACGAGGTAATGAACACTAAGAGATGATAAAGGTGTGAGTTGTGTGTTGTTGAAGGTCAGTGGATTCATGTGGAAGATTTTGCTGAGTGAGAGATGAAGGAACAGAGCTTCTGAGACTTGAGAATAGAAAGGATCATTTTGACCAAGCAGAAATAAAAGACTAATTAGAAGACGTATGCCAAAGCCTCATCCCGTGATTACTGTAGTGGCTCTTGTGGCTCTTGTGACTGGGGCCATGAACACCAAGTGGGAAAGTGAAGGATGGATTAGGAGTGCGTGAGTGGACAGGACTAGAAGTACAGCTCTGATCAACGATAACATGGTGGAAAGGCAGAGGTGAAAAATAATAGCCTTGTGGACCACCACTACAGACAGTTTTAAAAGAACAATAATGGCAGTCCACAAATGCATATTTAGAAAAACGGGAAATTTAAAAAGACACGGAAGGGAGAAAGAACCACCAGGAGGGCAGTTTGGAAAACTCATTCGAAGATAATTAAGATACCCGACTCAATAACAAAGGTCACACACACACACACACACACACACACACACACACACACACACACACACACACACACACACACACACACACACACACACACACACACACATATAAAGGATGACCAATGCCTAAATAAAACCACGTAAGGGTAGCAAAATGAAAAAAAAGAACGTCGTCGGGGTCAAGGGGTTAACACGTTCCATCTCCACACCTCAGACCCCTAGCAGACGGGAGGGAAGACGAGGGGATTACCAGTGGATTCATCAGATCAGCGCAGCGTGGCATTAAGGCTCCTGGCTGGAAATTGCGCAAGGGGCTGTGATGTGCTGTTTCAGGGCTGGGGGGACCTGGGAATGATGATTAGGCACGAAGCACTTGTGTTGTTTTGTTGGCCTGTCTTCCTGTTTCCCTCACACGCACGTTCTCTCTCACATACTCTTGCACGCACAGCACTCACATAAACACATTCTCTCTCTCTCTCTCTCTCTCTCTCTCTCTATCTATCTATCTATCTATCT
>JAGKTI010031803.1:0-12046 GCA_018397915.1 Birgus latro
TCTGTCTCCAAAACAAAACAAACTGCCAAAGAATCTACTGCTTCTAATGAAGGAAGTTACACTGCAGTCTATTATAGTGATTATAATTAAGTTTAGTTCTTAATATAGAGTGAAATAAATACTGGGTACTTTTTAGAATTTACGTTCAAGTGTGAACTCCACCACCTCCGTCTCCAAAACAAAACAAACTGCCAACGATCTTCTGCCTCTGACGAAAGGCAAATTATGTGCACTGAATTCTTTCTTTTTTGTCTTTCTTTATTAATTTATACACTGTATATGCTCCTTTACTTTAGTGTTAAGAAGACAAGTAATAAGTATTGTTATTGCAATTTGGGGGGGGTGAAAATCCATCTCCAACACACGTTACCGACAGTCGGTACTGCCTCTGTGAATGATTTTCTACCAATTAACCACTTCAGTACTGTGACGTCTATTTCTACTTTATTTACGCTTCCTCCAGCCGATTTTATGGCACTCAGGACTGGACTCACATACTGAAGGGGCTAACGAAGGCTGTACCAACCCCGTGCACTTCCACAGATCCAACCTACACTGACTAAAACTGTCTGGTGGCAGCAAGAATAAAATGAAAATACACCCAGCACTGAAGGGGTTAAAAGTATAGTAAATGCACTATATTGTTTTTTGTCATAACTAATTTATTTATTTATGCTTCTTTAATTTAGTGTTGAAAGGACAAGTAATAGGTATTGTCTTAGCAATTTTAGGGGGTGATAATTCGGTAATTTAGCAAGTTTGGGGGGTGAAAATTCGGTAAGCCGGAAAATTCGGTAATTCGAACCAGGGTAGAGCCCCATATAGTTCGGCTTATCACGGGTTTACTGTAAGTCCGATAATATCATCCTCACCTTGTATAATTCCTTAGTATGCTCGCACTTGGAGTACTGCATTCAGTTTTGGTCACCGTATTATAAAAAGGTTATGGAAAAGCTCGAAAGAGTGCAGCGAAGGATGACAAAAATGATACCTAGATTGAGAAATAAACCATACGAGGAACGTTTAGAAGCCTTGAATCTCTTTACCTTAACTAAACGGAGGATACAAGGAGATTTAATTCAAGTATTCAAAATATTCAAAGGACAAGTTAACATGGCTGTCAATAAATACTTCACAGTTGATCACTCGAATTATACTAGAGGCAATGGGCATAAAATAATTGGCAAACGATTCCAGTCACATGAAGCTAAGCATTTCTTCTTCAACAGAGTTGTAAATATATGGAATAAATTGCTCTCCAATGTAGTAAATTGTAATACAGTACTAACATTTAAAGGTCGCCTGGATAAATATTTGTCGTCTAACCCCCAGCTTATTATGTTTACTCCCGAATAAAACACTTGTATAAATTTTTAATTTATTCTATTCTTTTAGAGCCTGGATCAACTTACTAAATGCAAATATATGCACAGTGATAATGTTTTAAGTTTCTTCCCGCAGAATCCAAATATGACCACAGGATCACTATATTTACATGCATCTATAACTTTTGAATTCCTGAAAAGTCCAACTGAGACCACGGGATTATTAGCTAAATTCATGTGTATCTTTTTCTTTTGAATTCCCGCAGAGTCCAACTGAGACCACGGGATTACTGTATTCACGCTGTTATGTCTACAGAGTCTCATTGTCCGCAGACGCCCCATTACATAGTGTTATGTGTTATTTATTTAATCGATTATTCATTGTACTTAACTACTTTCTCTTTCAGGTTATTCATACTGGTAGCTTATAGATAATGTCTTATATAATGTAGCTTTTCCTTTTCAGTCTTTCCTATGAAATATCCATGCCAGTTTTTCCATGCTGCATGGTGGTCTTTCTCACTTTTTCTTGCCAGTTTTAACTGGAGGGTTTGGAGGTGGGGGAAGCCTTCTTGCTTTACTATCCTTATCCTTTAGCAAGTAGAGTTAGATCTTGTAGTCATAGTCTACTCTGTAACAAACAGCCTCGAAAGGAACATAAGGTCTGTCGCTGTTTGCTTTCCTATGTACTCCTATCATTATCCGGACATCCTTTCCCACCCTAGGGCAGAGTGAGGAGTAGCAACGTCCAAACAGTTTAAGTCTGCCCAATTCAATGGGCCATGCTCCCATTCACTCATCATTCAAGCCCACAGAATCCTGGCTCCATCAGATGGGCCCCCCAAAATTTCACCACATTCTGTAGTTTCACATATACCTGTCTGATAGAGTCAATCCACAGTGTCACATTAAAAAGGGGTGCCAAATCCCTGGTTTTTTTTTTTTTTTTTTTTATGCATGGAAGAAGGAACCAAAGGCCATGGGCCTGCATAACTGTTCCTTCCAAGAAAAAGCAAAAACAATACAAAAGAGAGCCAAATTCAAGATCCGTTCAATTCGAGATACCTGGACACACTGCGTTTGAAAGACTGGAGATCATAGGAAGTAGGAAATACAGACAGAGGAAGACAGTTCCAGAGTTGACCAGTTGTATAAATAAAAGACTGGGAGTAACGGTTAACTCTTGCATTAGAGAGCTGGACAGAAAAGGGATGAGAGTTTGTTGCTAGACGGGTACTACGTGCCCGTCGTAGAGGTGGGGGGATGCAAGCATACCCGTCTTCCTCACACACACTTATCCACTATATCTCTCCACATTTTTCTTGACCTACCGTGCCTCCTCCCTCCTTCAAATTTGCTCAGGTATATCCTTTTCACCACTCTATTGTCATCAATTCACTCCATATGACCAAGCCGTTTCAGTACACCCTTCAATTCTGGTGTCCACAGACTTCCTCTGTCTGCATCGTTCACGAATCACATTACAGTATTCTGTATCCTATCCAGTCTCTGTACTCCACACACATTCCTCAACAGTCCCATCTCCACTGCTCTAACTCTTGACTTTTCATTTTTATGCCAAACCACAGTCTCACATCTGTTATTGTATGATAATGTTGGCACTAACACTCCTTCATATAAGCCTCATGCAGCCGTAACAATCAAGCTTCTGTTTTTTTTTTATCAAGGCCTTCATAGCACCTGCTACTTTCCTACCTTGTGTCCACTTCTTTTGCACATTTTCCTCTCTCTTCTGTCACTGTACCCAGGTATCTGAACTCTCACCAATTCCAGTCCCTTTATTTTCACTGTAACATCACACTGGAAGCCACCTTCTCGCTAAATAACCATTACTTTACTCTGTTCTACATTTACTCTCAAGTCATGATGCTCACAGACATCTACAATACTCTGCACTAGTCTACCAGGCTCTTGTCCGGTATTTGCAAGCAGCACTGCATCATCAGCATACAACAAATTTGAGATTTCCACCCATCACCATTCATTACCGACACCATCCCTCTCTCCACTACTTGTGTTTTTACTTCTCTTATCACCCTATATATTGAACAACCATGAGTACATCACAAAACCTTGACGAACATCCACACTGATCGTGAATCAATCACTTAGATGCCCATTTACCCTTACACATGCCTCACTACCATCATAAAAACTCTTGACGGAACCTAGCTGCTTACCATCTACACCATACATGCACAAAACCTTCCACAATCCTTCTCTGTCTTCTTTGTCATATGCTTTTTCCAGATCCATGAATGCCATAAACACCTTATAGTCCTTCTCACATGCCTTCTCCACTAACTGTCTTACTGTATATATTTGATCCACACATCCTCTGCCACTCCTAAAGCCACCCTGTTTGCCACTCACTAGGACTTCTGATCTCTCTCTTACTTTCTCTACATTATTCCATATACCTTCCCTACCGCACTCAACAGACTGATGCCACGATAATTCTTGCACCCACTTCACTCACATTTATTTCTGTACAGGGGAACAATCATTGCCTTTTTCCACTCTACTGGCACAGTTTCACCCATCCATGCCTTCTTGCATATCTCTAACAAGCACTTCATTCCACTCTCTCCATTACACTTAATCATCTCTGCACACACCTCATCAACCCCAGCTGCTTTCCCATTTTTCAGCCACTTCAATGCATTCTTCATCTCTGCAAATGTCACGTTTCCTGGCACTGCATTCCTTCTCTGCACACCCCAAAAACCCATCATGTTAACAGTCGCTTTGCTCTCTCCATTCCACTTCATCAGACTTTCAAAATATCCTTTCCATCTAGTCCTTACTTCATCCCCATGGGCTAATAATCAACCACTTACATCCTTCGCACTTTCACATTTCTTTCCCCTGTCACTTCTACATTTCCACACCTCTTTCCAGAATTACTTCCTATTTTCAGAGTACTTTGCATTCATTTTTCTTCCAAGATCATCATTTACCTCCTCCATTTTCCTCTTCACTAGTCTCTTTAAGTGCTTCTTGATCTCAATATATTCATTTCTTATTTCAACTAATGGTAGGTGGTGGTGACCATCATCCACTCACTTGATGTAGTGCTGACTACTTCTTCCTTAGTCTTTATCATTCTTTTTCTGTGCTTGTCCTCTTCTCTTCCTATTTCTCCCATCTTTCCTGTCACTTCTTATTGCTTTTCTTTCCTTTACAGATGGCTTTACATTGAGTGACAAGCCAAATTGTTTCCTGTAAGCCAAGAAACCATTTACAATGTTGGGTGGTAACCATATAACCAAATCATACGTGCTCCCTACGTGTCAACAAGTGGGTTGGTGAAGGGTTACTGCCCCTCCCTGTAAAACAAATAACTCACAAATGGCCACCCCTTATGGGATTATGGCATCTGGCAATAGACAGATAGATAGATTATTTCAACTGAACCCCTGTGCTGTATCCACGCTAGCCACTTCTTCCTCTTTCCCTCCAATGCTCTCTTAACCTCTTCGTCCCACCATGCCATACCTTTCTTCTTTGTTGTTGCTCTTGCCCCACCACACACACCGCTTTAGCAATTCTGACTAAGCAATCCCTACATACACTCCACAAGCTGTTCAGATCCATTTCATTCCAATCCACTGATTCTTACTCCTCCCCTACTTTGGCCTTGTTTTCATCTGCCATTTCTTTGATCCTCAGCTTCTCGACTTGCAGTCCCTCACCCTGACAGCTCCTCTTTCTCTTGGTCCATCTCACTCCTCTCACCTTGATCTTGCATACCACAATCATATGATCTGACAAACCTTGCCATCTTCCTCTCACTGCCCTCGTATCAGCAACACTACCCAGTGTCGAATTCTCTACGACAGGGGTGTCAAACTCAATTCTTAATTTAGTTACGGTCTTGAGGGTCAGCAAAAATATATACCTGTATATACCTGTATGTATATGCAAGAGCCATAAAGACAGTCACAAAGGAGAGAGAGAGAGAGAGAGAGAGAGAGAGAGAGAGAGAGAGAGAGAGCCTGGAAGGCAGATAAACAGATGATTTACTTTTTTTTACATTTTAAAAATTTACAATGTTCGAAAACAAATTAATAATAAATAATTGAATTAAACCGCCCACACAACATGAACCTGAACACGTGGCGGCATAGCCTACAGTACCGAAGCATGGCACAATGTGGTGGTTACTGGTTTTGACGTTTCCCTACTTTATTTAAAAGGTACACCTCAATTCTGCATACATTTAGTCATAGTTTGATTAAGTGAGTTATTAAACTGGGAAGTATAACTCACGATTTCAATAAAAAAGGCAGTGAGGTTTAATCACTGTATCGCTGGCATACACAGCTTCATCGTCTTTCGTGACAGTTAAAACGTTTGGGCCTGGCAGCTAATGCCTTCAGATACCAGCAATGGCTGCATCTTCGGTTTTAAATGGATTCGTTATATTTATTTACAAAAAGTTTCCCTTTATACAAACGATATTACTAGCAATTCTAACTGAAGTCAATTACCATTATGAATAAAAGGTAGTTTACGAATTTTCTGTCTCAACAATATTTTCATTCATAACAGTTATAGTTTCACGGAATAATAAATCTTACTGTCATCTCGAGGCTCATTTATGACCATCCCGAGGGCGACATTTGGCCCGCGGGCCATGAGTTTGACACGCCTGCTCTACGAGCACATAATCAATAAGGCTCCTTTCAACTTTAAAGAGTAGGAAAAGAAACATGCACTATTACTGAGCAATACCAACATGACAGCACTGCAAAACTCTTATTTAACCTCTGCTGGGTTCATTCTTTGTATGATATTTCACCTCCCCTGAGTCATTATTTTAATACCAGTGTACATGTACCTCACATGAGGCCTGCAGCTTGGCCTATGCAGACCTTCAGAGTGCCTCTTATCAGGTCTGCAGCTCTTCAAGAGTTAAAGACTACCATAATGCTATGAAAATGGGTGACAGATCTGTGCACTTCAGTGAAGTATGCCTGTTTTGACTAGTGAAAAAAGTTTATGGTTTAATGTGTAACATACAGTATGTCAGTATAACCACTGTTGAGTTACATAAACGTCTCTAAACTCCCAATCCCTTGACAGGAAGTCAGGGGACAGCAGGACTTAAGCTTGCAGTCCACCAGGTTCAAGTTTAGATAAGCTTGAGACTGGATCAACAACTATCGAGCAAAGTCAGTAAGTTCTAAAATACGTAGTAGGTAATATTTTCCTTTACCAAAAATGTCCAAGTTCTCTGCATTATTATTATTATTAAAACTATAAACCAATACAAATGGGATGGGTAGGATCCAAAACGTGAAATGGAAAACACAAAGGCAAAGCATGAACTACCAGTATCAAAAGTGACCAGTGAAATGGGCTGTACGATCGCCCAAACAAGTGATGTCTCGCTTTCTTTAGTTTCGGACAAAATTCCCTGGGTCTGGTACATTCACTTGATTGGGAGTTAGAAGACGGAAACAGTCTTTGCCTACCTTGCAGACATTACTTATGGTGTAAAAAAAACTAATCTTGCAAAAATATTAGCTACTTAAGTTTACTGTTACAGGCAACCCTCAAGCAACGAACACTTACGCAATGAAAAATCGGTTTAACGAAAATTGTGTTTTACTACCCTTCACTTGTGCAACGAATGCCTACACTTGGTTCTTTTATTGTTTCAACCCCTAACAGAATTACGAGTTTTGATCCATTTTTTCGATATTTTAGAAATTTCTAAGACATTTCTTCTATGACATTTTCATCTCAAATTATTTTTATTTTACTCCTCAAGGTTAAGTTAGGTTAGGATATCTTCAAGAGTAAAATAAATATAATTTGCAAGAAAGATGCCATAGAAGAAAAATGTCTTAGAACTGTCTAAAATATTGATGAAAAGGTTCAAAATTTCCTAATTCTGTTAAGAGGTTGAAACAATAATTTCACCAAATTTTGGTTTACCAGTTATCAGCTGAATCATCCATCAGAGAAGCCAGCTGCGCACAGTGACTAGCAGCTGTTGACAGCAGCGCCTCTAGCAACACAACACTCATACTAGTATTCAAAACAAAACAGCTGTAGCCTTCGGAAGTCCGCATGTGCAATACTGCACTACTTTTCGCTCACCATGCCTATATGACCTGCAACTAGCCCTTGCCAATAAGCAGCCAAGGCCTTCAAGAAGAGCTTTATGCTCGAGACTAAGCTGGATATAGTAAGGCGGCACGAACGTGGTGAAAAACAAACTATAGCTCGCCTCCAAGACCTGGCTCCGTCTGCAGTGTCGAGTATCTTTAAATCAAGTGCCGTATGTATTTCTAGAATGTACATGTACTGTATGTACAATAGTTGTAGAATATGAGTTATGGAGTCATAAGATACACAAACATTTATTCATAATGAGCAAAAAAGGGTGAATACTAGTAGATGGGAGGGGAAATCGGAAGTCTGGAACCAAACCCCATTGCACCCATGCTATAATAGGCTTGTGCAACGAAAAATCACGTAACGAATGGTTTTCCAGGAACTTAACCCATTTGTTAAGTGGGGGACTACTGTATTTTTATTTAGGTCAATAAATAATTAAATAAAAAGTGACAGCTGGCACGTTTCCACTCGTCGTCACAACTCATGCCAGCAGTGTTACCAATGTTGCAATTTTTTCACTAAATTTAGAGACTTTAAAAGCTATCTAGCTGGAAAAATTAAAATATTTTCTATATATCTGGCACTCTTTTAAAGTCCTGTCCAGTGTTTTTTTTTTTTTCGTAAACTTCCCTCAGTCTGGTGGATTTTTACAACCTTTGAGACCAATCTAGCAGATTTCTAAAATTTCCCTTTGGCAACATTGCAAGCCAGCCATTATGTCACGTCTGTCAGTTATTATAATGCCGTGTAAGTGAGTGGATGTGTGTTGGCCTCTGTCATGATCCCCACCCCCCCCTTTTATACAATCCTTTTCGCCATTACTTCTCTTCATTGTCTTGCTTTTGACTATCATCCTCTCCCTCTTTAGCTCATTCATGAAACTATCTTACAGATGCACTGGTTTCACTAACTTAACTGAAAACCAGCAGATTAATTTGTTTCAGTAACACAGATGGTTAGGGGTTGTTCTTGGGCACGTGCAATAATTTGTCTCGGTCCAGTGTTGCACTATGAGGGGCTCCAATTGGCAAATTTTCCATGTTCTACCCCTCTCTATATTGCTTATCCATCAGTTAAATGTCCTCTTCTTGATGTTAAGCTGCCGAGTTATCTGCCATGCTGGAATATTTGGTAAATAAAGAGCAATAATCTGCTTGCACTGACAGGTTGTAATATCATGTTGACGATCCATCTTGATTAGTGGCTAGCGCTCAAGGGTTTTCCCGCGTATATATCATCCCACACAGAGATTAAATGTGGATAAATACAGTAATATATGTTTAGATGTTTATTTTCTGATCTGATGGCACTTGTGACTTTGGCATTACCATTACATGTGGATTTTATGTTATGGGACATTTTTCCATCAGTATTGATGACTTACAATGTAAAGTAAGTATTACGAGAGTTTCTCTGCATTTTAACTCTGAAATCGTTGAGCGATAGGGCATGTGTTTCACATTCTTTCATACGGCTAAGCCTCAACTTTAGTATATTATGATTTCTTCTTCCATAATGCGAGATATGTATCGTAAAAACTCTTATATATTGCTTTTTGGAGCTGTTTACCTAAATACAGTAAAACCTTGATATAACGGACTTCAGTAGACCGGAATTCGCTTTTATCGGACTCGAGGAGCTACCGGACTAAACTCCTATATATCGGAAAAAGTACGATATAGCCAGAAAGCAGTCCGGACTGCCTGACAACTTCAGCTATGTTCACCACAATAAGACAAGTAAAAGACATGTTTTTCAGTGCACAGTACAGTATTATTATACCATCTGATTAATGTAGTGAAGGTATAACACAGTACAATACTGCAATGGTGGTGAAAACTACCGATGCAATCCGGACTAATGTCTGATATATCGGAAAAAGTCCGGATTAGCAGGGGTAAGTCCAGATGTCGCTTTTATTGGAAAATCGCGTATTTCGGACTGGCCTGAGCCCCAATTAGTCCGTTATAGTGAGGTCTTACTGTACTGCTCTTTCCAGTGTGCATTATTTAAAATACAACTAGGCGGTGGCAGTTGCCAGACACCACTTTCTGAGCAAAAGGTACTAGGAATCGAGTCATCACTTCTTTGAGCATCTGTACATGCATTCAATCATGATTTATATGTCTCAATTTCACTTAGTTTAAAACTGCTTTCCTAATAAGTCTAATACTGGATTTGTGATGCCTACTGACATGACAAAATATGTGAGGTCATTGAAAATTACATGACATGTGTGCTGGCTGCTCAGCAGGTTTATTCATGACACTAATCTGTTTTCTGAATACAGAATTTAACTGGAATGATCATATACAGTACATGCAACTGCTTTAACTATTATCTGTGTTGGTACCTGTCTTTATTAAGCTATCTTTTTACTCAGTTTTCATAGACTACAGCATGCCTGAAGACGTGTAATTAAATGCATGCATACCTTTTTGATAGATCTGTGAATTCCACTCAGAATGGTGTTCCATCGCTGATGAGAGCTACTGCATTGAGGCATCATGTTCTCCAGGGATTCACGTAAACCCTGGTCAGGAATTAAGGCTAGCACTTTGCCCCAGCCCTCCGCAGTTCCAAGCAAGTCCTGCTCACTCAGCACCAGGTCATTGAAAAACTTCTTAGCAATTTCTTCTGCACGCCTGTAAAAGTTGTTGTCATAAGATGGATAATGAATAATGCTGCTCGTGAAAAGTTACCCTCCCAATAAAATTCTCATCACAAAATACAATGAAATTTCACTGCTGTTTAAAATATCACAGCAGATTTGGGGGGGTGGAGGCAGGAACCTGAGGCTGGGCTACTGCAGTCCAATATATTTAAATACATTTACAGCAGATGGACAGCCTACTCACGCAGGTAGTATTATACATTCAATTACCAAATACTGTACACTCACTATTTTGTGAACTACATCCAAGATTCCAAAGGCTTCAATGTGTGCATGACTGTATGGCCCATTTCACTGGACATAATGCTGATGGTTCTCCCACTTTTATGCTTACTTCTGCCCCCCCCCCCCTGGATCCTAACACATCCCATCTTTCCACCTCTCTCCTCTCCACCACCATAATCCTAGTTGTAATTTCCACTAAGGAAAGGAGTGAGTTAGATCCAAAACACATGAAAGACAAGGCATCAAAGCATAAGAATAATGCCCAGTGAAACATGTCACATACCAGTAACCATTTAAGCCTTCATCTAACGAGCGAACATACCAGTAACCATTTAAGCCTTCACCTAACGAGCGAAGGTACCTTATCTTTTCAGTTTCCTGTACACCAGGAAACCATTTACTACACTGGGTGGTAACACTATTACCAGATAACAGTCCCTAGTGATTTAGTGGGTAATTAACCCTTTCGTGCACCGCAAGTTTTATTAAGTTTCACGGCTCATGATTTTACTTACCCACACCCAGAACCAGGCCGCCCACGCGACGCAAGTTGCACGTATTCTTACCTCTAAATATTGCCCTGAAACTCACATCATCTTATTCGCCAATGTTTGTTCTAGCTCATAAGCCAAAAGAAAAACCAGAAAAATACGAATAAAAGTACATTGGGCTGCCGTGAATAAACATTTAGGAACGTTGATCTCACTTCCCAACATCATCATTTGAATGTTTTCCATCATACAGAAAAATGTTATTATAAGTTTTGATAGAGAATTTCATTGGTTTTCTAATGAGGTGTGTCTGGTTGTGATGCGATTTGTAGTTTTCGAGAAAACAGCCAAAAACTAAAAGCCATTTTTGTAAAAAATTGATTTTTGTTCAGGGAGGTATACTGCAGAAGTTTTCTCGCACATCTTATGTTTTATTACATAATCTTATGTAGAATTTCATAAGCTTTCTCCTGATATAGGGTACTCGCAGCCACGGTGCAATTTCATCATGCGTGCACAATAACCGCCTACGTAACAACAACTTTTCATTAGAGAAATTACATAGAGAAATTACATACGTAGAATTTACTGATCTTTATCATGGTTCTTACAGGAAATCGATACGTTCAATAATTTTGGAGTAAATAGACGACAAAGATAGAATACTCTTCCTCGCCTGCCATCGATATAAAAACACTCAATTTCCCTGCCTCACGAATACTTACATATTTTCGATTGTTAGGTTTTATTATTAATCCCTTCACTATCCAACATAATAGACCCAAAGGCATGTCCGGATATTGGTCTTGTCCGGATACTGGCCCTGAAGCTGCAGCACTGGTCATTCATGACCCTAACCTAAATCAGAAAACCACCTACCTACCTCCCTACCGGACATGCAATACACTTATTTAAGTCCCCTTTCACATAAATAATGCACACAAACCATGAATTAACTGAATTTTAACCAAAAAATGATGATTTAGAGGTGAGTAAGGCATAGGTGCTCACAACTTGCCAGCAAGTGTAAGTATCAGACGTGGAAATCACTATGAAAATCACCCTTTCTCACACCATATGCATTAAATAATGGACACAAAGCATGAATTCATTGATTTTTTAACCCAAAAATGATGATTTTGAGGTAAGTAAGGCATAGATGTTCATGAGTTGGCAGC
>JAGKTI010031804.1:0-12046 GCA_018397915.1 Birgus latro
TTTTATTGATAATGTTTTAAGTTTCTTCCCACAGAGTTCAACTGAGACCACGGGATTACTATATTTATGTGTATCTGTAACTTTTGAATTCCCGCAGAGTCCAACCGAGATCAAAGGATTAATTAGCTATATTCACGTGTATCTGTATCTTTTGAATTACCGCAGAGTCCAATTGAGACCACGGGAGTACCGTATTCACGTTGTTATGCCTACAGACGCTCCATTAACTCAACGTACCCATTTATAATGTCATACCGTAGCTATTAGTTTAAGTGATTACTTTCTCTTTCAGGTTACTCAGACAGGTAGCTTACAGAAAGTAGCATAGAGTGTGACCTTTCCTTTCCAGTATTTCCTATGAAATTTCCATGTCAGTTTTTCCATGCTGCATGGTGGTTTTTCTCACTTTTTTCCTGGAGGGTTTGGAGGTGGGGGGAGCCTTCTTGCTTTACTATCCTTATCCTTCAGCATGTAGAGATAGATCTTGTAGTCATAGCCTTCTCTGTAACAAGCAGCCTCGAAAGGACCAGAAGGTCTGTTGCTGTTTGGTTTCCTATGTAAATTCCTAAATCATCATCCCAGTTCTATTTCTCACGCAAAGGTGGGGCGAGGAAGAAAAAAAAAGTTAAATAATCCCACCATACCAATGTTTCCTCGACCCCTGCTCCCCACTCCCCTCAGTAACGTCTTCTTGATCATCCCCTTCATCTTTAACCTCCTTCACATCACCCCAGACTCTCCTTAAGCCTTTGTAGTAGGTATCACCTTTTATTGCTTTATCCTTGCTACCTCTTATCGATCTGATTAACCTTAGGAGTGCCATCGAGTTGTTAATGGATAGACGATGGCTATGTGTAACCTCTTTAGTTCGGAAATCTATCTTAAGCTGAATAAACTTGTCAAGAATCTGCAAATATAAAACAATAATTAACTCCTCTCTCTTGCCTCCTTCCGAAAGTTTAACCCTACAATTACTCTCTTTTCCCACCCTGACCTCCCACATTCGATGCCTCACTTTATTTCTCTCATCTATTCCTCCCCGATCATCCCCTCCCCCCGCCCTCCCCAGGATGATTTTCTTTATCCCGTGCCATAATTTCTCCACACTCTTCTTTCTCCGTGATCTCCCCTCATCGTTAGATACAATTTTTTCCCTAACATTTACCTCTCCTCGGTCCCTCTGCCTTCCATGGCGCGTACTGACAAGGGAAGCACCTAAACATTCCTCTAGAATACGACACGCAACCGCTGAAAATAAAATCCAGGTTCCTAAGTGCGAAAAAGGGAATAAAGAGACATACCCCAGGATTTCGTAACTGGCCCGGGAATCAAATCCGAGACTTCTCAGTATCCCGGATTTCTCCTCTCTGGCTTCTTTCAATCCTCCTCCTTTTATGGCGCTTCTCCATTGGATACCCCTTCCTTTCCCCTCGATATTTCTCTTCCATGTTCCCTCCTCTCGTTTGCGTTTTTCAATCCCCTCCCGTATTTTCTCTCTCTTAGTCTCTCTCCTTAGGCCTATCCTAGTCTAGCTTACCCTAGCCTACCATCCTTTGTCCCATCCATCGCCTCTTCTTCATCCCTCAAAATCAGCCCTTTTTGCATCCCCTCTCCAGTCCTCCCTCTCTTGCTACCTTTTTAAGTTCGTCCTTCCTTATCTAGTCTCCTTGTATCCCCAACACCCAACCTCACCCAACAAGACCATATTCTTGCATCTCTCAACTGGTATTTTTCCACAGTCCTCCCTTCCTTTCTTCCTCAAGTCCGTCCTTCGTTATCTAACCTCCCTCTAACACCCCCTACCTCACACCACCCCGTCCCCCACTCGACCCTGTCAGCCAAACACGCAATCTGGCCCTGACCCAACCTCACCCTGCCACTCATCTGCCCCGGCCAGGTGAGGTCAGGGCGAGGTCACCCACCACTCCTGCACTCGTAGTTGTAGTCACCCAGCCTGGCAACACCCTAACCTCACACACCATCAACACATTAACATCACAAAACTTAATGTCGATTAAATTAAATTCCACACGTAGTTTAATCTCAAAACTAGTATATAGCTACAATACTTAACGTGATATACTCTAGTCATATACCTGAACAGTACATGTAATTCTACAACAATTAAACTAAGGAGACGATGAACACTACGTTGTAACGATTTTCTAAGGGCCACGAATATCAAGTTCTCGCATTTAGATCGACAACACTGACAGTCACTACACTCTGTTCACCCTGACTTGGCCTAAATTATCACTATTTTGCAGCTTGTATGACGCAGGTCAGTGGTAGAAAAGATGATGCTACTGCTCAACATTGTTTCCACAGCACTAACATCACATTCTAGTGTAATCTGGTGTTACAACTCAGCATTCAAAAAGAAGAAATGGCAGTTTTAGACCAAGTTAGAGTAAAAAGAGTATAGTAGTAACAACAGAAACAGTAGGCTATTACATTTCCTTGTACCGTAACTCTTATTCTCACTCTCAGCAGACGTTCATTATCAGTGGTGTCCTAATGCTGAGGCCAATTTGCATTGCATACCAAGCGGAGGACGTAAAAGGTAGTGAGGAGACACGCACTAAACACAAGCGTGAACTCAGGGACGACGCAACATTTCTCTAATCAGTTTAAGGGTTATTTATATATTCAGTTATCTATTTTTACAGAAGGTAGACAAAGTAATTAAATATTAAGTTTCCCCAACAAAAGCACAGATTAACTGAGGGCGAAACAAAGAAGAAAATAACTGATAGCGAAACAGACAAGAGCTTAACTGAGGGCAAATTAAAGTAGAGACTAACTGAAAGCGAAATAGAGAAGAGAATAACTGAGGGAGAAATAAAGAGAATAACTGAGGGCGAAATGAAGAAGAGTGTAAGTGAGGGAGAAAGGAAGATAATAACTGAGGGTTAAATAAAGTACCACTGAGTTGGAGTTTCCTAAAAGCACGAATTGTGGAAAATTGCAGGCCGTAGTAGGAGGGGAAAAAAGAGATTATGAAAGCTGTTCCCTGATCTCTCCACCTTCTTACCTCATCTTTACCTCAGCCGACGCCCCTCCCCTTAACACCTCACCATCCACACCCTCACCTATGCCTTCATATCCTTATGCCCATGACCCCTTCCACCTCCACCTTCACCCTGCCTCCACGCACCTTCATCCACCTGATCCCTCAGTATTTCCACCCTCACACCGCCACCTCCCCCTCCCAACTGCCCCACTCCTCAACTTTTATTTCTTTCCATATTCTCCTCCAACTACCCCTCTCCACTTTTACCTTCAACCTGGTCTCAACATTTCCACTCCCACAACTGCTACCTCTCCATCTCCATCCTTACAATGCTTTATTCTCTCTACCCCTTCATTTTCATTTGCCCCTTCGCACCTCCACCCTTAATTTGACTCTCGCACTCACACTCACCCCTCTACCGAACCCTTCCCTCCACTTTTTCAACCTTTCTCCTTCACCCGACTCCTCTTCCCTTCTCTCTTTGCCCTGCCTCCTTCACCATCATCCACCAAACCTCTCGCCCCACCTCCTCCCTCTCCAATCCCTAACACCCCTCCTACATCTAACAGCTCCCCTCCTTTACCGTAATTCTACCTTTATACATCTGCTCCCTCCCACCTTCATTTTCATCCTTCCTTCCTTATTCTTCGCTACTCCTTTATCCTTCTCATTTCCTCTCTCACAGCCTTACCCCTTTACGACTCCATACCTTCGGCTCCACCTAACCCTTCTCATCTCCACTCTCACGCACCCTTACTCCATACTTTCTCCATCTACCCCTTCTCAATTCCACTCTCACGCTTGCCCCTTCTATATTTTTCTCGCTGAACTTACTTCCACTTTCATCCTTACCCTTTCTCCATGTTTACTTTTACCCCTCCACCTAAGCCATTTTTTGATCTCCACTCTCACTTTTCCCATCCACACCACCTTCCAACCACTTCCCTTCCTACCTTCATTTACTACTTTTGTTCCTCCCCCATATACACAGTTACCCTCATGTCTTAAGCCCTTACCTACCACCTAACTCCTCATCGCCATCCTTACTCTACCCGTCCACAACCTCCCCACCTCCACCTTTGTACCTCTCCCTTTCTTTCTTACCTTTAATACTTTTCTTATTTCTTCTTCATATCTACTCTCACTCTCTCAAAGCCCTCTCTTTCAGTCTAGTTCCTCCTCACCCTCACCCCTCCACACCCTCCCTCCCCTCTCCCCTCACCGTGACCCCCACCCCTCCTCCACACGACTATGCCCTCATGCCTGACCGGTCCCGTCCTCTCCCTCCCACCCATCTGCTCTGGCCAGGCGAGGTCACGGCGAGGTCATCCACCATCACCACACCTGCAAACAAGAACACACCTCAGTCGTGTTTACGCACCTTTCTAACAAATATCATCAGTTCCACGTATACGAAATCCTACTATTGCATCCTCATCAGTAACGTTTATCCAGCATTCCAACTCATACACCAAGTTTCACATATACAAAATCCTGCCATCATCATCATGATTATCATTATCATAACTCTTGCTTCCAGTGATGTAATGGGGTAGGTAGAATCTAACAACAGAAAAGCAAAAGCATAAATGTACAAACGATTCACGCCAAAATCGAAGTTTGATGATAAAACAGCTGCCTTAAATTTTGGAAATTAAGTGCTTCATCCCCCCCTTCCCCCCCTACAACATACAAGCACACACATATTGCCCGATCCCTCCACCCTTTCCTTGTCCTTCGTGCTTTGAACATCTCATTACAACTGCCAGTGGTTTTGACACATTCTACTAACACAGGAACTAGTCACGCTGTACACAAAACACATCTGTCTGTGAATGATTTAAAACCAGCGTCAGAAATGAATGAAAACAGCTTGTCAGTGTCAGTCCGAGGTGAATGGTTTTGATCAGGAGTTTAGCGTAGAAGTATATTACCCTTTCCAGTGGAGGCTGACATTTATTGCATTTAGACTAAGGCAACAAGATGGCTGCAGTGAATGTTTTTGTAGTGATACAAGCTGGTATGGCGTGAGGTGACCATCGTGGGGGGAGATCCGCCTCCCCGGGACTGGTGTGGCCCTGGGCAGGCAAGGACGAGGCTCCGGCCACACACAAGGGGCGGGGCAGGGCGGGGCTGAGGTGGGGATGAGTGAGAGTGAAGGTGGCGGGAGTTTCAAGGACAAGTGGTTACTTCAACGGTCTTACGACTTGTACCGCGGCTGTATCACAGATCAAGTTGCTGCATACACGCTGCTACTCGAATACTGAGAGAAAAGCATAGCAAAAATGAATGCTTCCCCCACCTTCCTCTCTTATCCACACGGACAAAGATAAGGAGAGGATGGGGAGTGAGGCGAGGTGAGAGAAAGAGAAGATGAAGGGACAAAGAAAAAGAGGGAAGTCAAAAGGACGAGGAAAGCATGGAAGAAGAGGAGCTGGCAAGAGAGGTGTGGGAAGAGGTGTTAGGGTGCATGGAGTAAGAAAGGTGGGAAGTCAACGAAAGGGAAATGTATGACGTTTATGAGGGTCAGGAGGAGATGATTGCTTGAGGTAACTGACAAGAAGAACAGGGAAGCCCCGACATGACTGACAGGGAGGAACACAGATAAGGAAGAGGGCCTGGAGGGAGGGAAACAGAGAAGCGAGTGTGACTGGAGTACCTGAACGTGCCTGAAGGGGATGAAGAACAAGAAGAAACTGGAAAATTGGAGGGGGAGGGAGGCGAGGTGGGTTGAAAGGGAGGGTTTACAAAGTGTGGAGGGGGGGGGGGGGAAGTCTGGTTGGCAGTCCTTGGGAGGGATACGAGCTGGAAGGCAAAAAATCTGTGGATCAGAGTAAGGGGCAGGCACAGGGACAGGAGGAAGAAAGGATGGATGAACAAAGAAGGCAAAGGGAGGAGTCGAAGAGGCATGAAGGGAGAGACAAGGTACAAGGAGAGAGAGGGAGAAGATGGAATGGAGAGTGAGTGAGAGCAAAGAGGGCAGGTTTAGAAGAAGAGAGAGATAGAGAGATGACACTGGAGAATCGGAGGAAGAACCAAAGGGTGGTGGGCATAAGAAAGACGAGATGCAGATTATAGGATCTGGTGGGTGAGGAGGAGATGGCCAGAGCAAGGCTAGGCGAAGCAGGCACAGAGAACTAACCATTACATACACAGTACAAAAAATAATGAAGGTTGATAGGGATAATGCAAAGGAAGACGATCAAGGAATGGAATGGCTGGGCAAAGCAGACACGGGCAAGAACGGATGAACTTTAATCGTTTGTCTAACCTGCCCAAGACCTCTAACCCACTTCAGCTCAGTAGTATTATTGGAGGGTCCATTTGGCTAGTTACCAAGGAGACTTAGTACTGCCTCTTAACTAAGGCTCATCGAATTCTATGCAGCCATGGTTTAGTATTCATCTTGTGGGAATGGACCAGTTCTGACAGGCAAAAATAAACCGACTATAGGCACAGCAGAAAAAAAGTACAAACACTGTAAGGATATTACGATGGTTATGCAAAAGCAAGGCAACGAGAGGGATGTCACGGAATGCATTGGCTAGGCGAGGCAGGGTACAGCAAGACAACGCAGAGAAAAGTAAATATAAGGAAAGCAGAGTGTTTTCGACAAAGCCAGGTGTGGAGAAGGGATACTGGAATGGATGGCACGACAAAAAAAAAAGAAGAAGAAACTAAAAAGGTGATTATGAAGGGCAAAGTCCAGAAATTGGCAAGGTAGGACTATGGGGGTACACATGCCACAGCAGGGAAAAGTATTACCAGTATTGATAAGAAAGCAGGGCAAACTCAAGATCAAAACTTCACCGATAGTTCATTGCCGGCTGTGGCGAAAGAAGGTATTATATGGTAAATTTTATGTGACAGTAACGTGAAACACACAAGAGGAGAGTATGAGAAGGAAATATAAGAAGGAAGGATTCTTTCTGATGTTCGGGGAAGAATCAGAACTAAGCCAAAAGACAGCTGGCAGCGTTCTGCCGGCAAACTTTTACTGATGAAAGAACCAGTACAAAATGAGGATCAATATAGCGAAACTAAACGGACCAGAACAAAGCTAACACATAACCACAACCGACAGCCGTCTTTAGTCAGGCTTTGCAGACAATTTTTCCAGTCGAGTGAAAAAGCCTGGATTCGAGCGTTAACCTCTTCAATCCGGTGACGCCTTTCGTAATTTTATACTCGTTCTAACCAGACGATTTTATTGAACTTTTGAAGGTCCCGTACTAATACGAGTTAATGAAAGTTATATCCAACTCCTCCAGTCTAAAGAGTCTCTCCCAAGCTGAATAAAATCGTCTGGTGGTGGCAGTAACAACACACGTCATCGCAAGAAGTATCCCCGCCAAATTCTGGGACGTTGGGTTGTATTATTGGTGGCTTTTGACGCTTCGTAATTTTTTTTTTTCAATTAATTCTGCACATCACATTTCAATATCCCCCTGTACGTTACCAATGAAAACTATGTCGACATTAAGACGATATATAAATCGCAAACCAGAGAATGGTGAGGTGTAATATGTAAAATGAATCGCTAGGGACTAGGTGACAAGTCTCCTAAGCCATCTAGAATACAGCTTGTAAGCGCTAAGTTACAATATGCAAAATAAATCGCTAAGGAAGAGATGCTACGAAGCCTCCCACGCCATCTAGAATATAAACCGTAAGCAATCCTTTATCAATACCATCATTCCTCCTCCGTTCTCACTCGGTCATGGACAAAACCACACGCAGCGCCCCAAGCGATCAACGTCATTCCCCCCTCCCTTTGAAGGTGAAGTCTTTCCAAATTCTCTTTTAAAACTGCGGGTCTTCCTCGAGGCCAACATGTCAGTATCTCCATTTCCAATCATGCTGCAGTGATGGTGTGACCTGCCTCGGGTACAATCACAATCGATAATCCCTGTAATACGTGAAATTCTGAAGCTGAGTATCTTTTTCATATGTGAGGTTCTGGGGTTGTATTTGTAAACTCTCCGAATATACTTTTAATGCGACTGCGATATAGGACCACATTCATAAACTCTCTGAATATCTTTTTTACACGTGAGATTTTAGGGCCGTATCAAGAGTAACAGACTCCGAATATCCTTTTTACACATTTGAGTCTGGAGTCGACATTAAAAATACTCTTCTAATACTGTTTTTATGCGTCGGAGATTCTGGGGCCGTCTTTATAAACTCTCCGAATATCCTTTTCACACGTCTGAGTCTGCGGAAGTACAACAAACTCTCCTAAGCTTAAGCTGTGTATACCTTTACCTTCACTCACACAGCTACCAAACACTTAACAATCAAATTAGAGTGAGTATTAGTGACAATAAGAAAAAAGAAAACCAATCTGTGGTAATAGGTAACTTTTATGGAGACTTGTTAATCCTGTAAATCAGTTAGGATTCTATATAAATCGGTTAGAATTCTATATCAATACGACGCTTGCTCTAAAGAAGTAAGATTTCAACATTTTTGGTTATTACCGACTAACTTCGGATGTCTCTAATTCCTTCTTTACGATGAATTCTGTTTACTTTGCTCCTGCTACCTCCACACTATCTGATTCAATTTAGGCAAGACCGTTAGGGGCTAGTGAAGGCTATATCTAACTCCTCTACCATGAAGTGTCCATAAATGAAAATAAAAATCATGTGATGGTGGCAAGCATAAGACACATGTACACTTGCGGCTGATAGTCCCTGACTAGGCTGTGACGGAAAGCTACGGTTACCAGTGGTCAGGAACATCAGCCGCGAGTGTACGTGGAAGGGAACACATGACTGAGACTGTATATCTCTTTTTACTCTACAGCATACTTACCCACAACGCTGAAGTCTTATTCTTTCCGTGTTGCCACAAAGCGATAATTTATGTAGATCAGGTGAGACCTCTCACAGTTAAGGACTAAATGAATCATCTGCAACATCCCTCCTAATAATAGAAATAAAGTCGCTAAGTAGTAGAGGAATGGGTTAATTTAATAGGGCAGGGTCTTGCAAGTATGAGGTAAACCAGGTTAAAGAGACCTTAACATTTAGCCTGTGCATATGAAACCCAATTAGCTGCTTCCTTAGACGCACTGAACAGCCCACCATGAAGTACATCAGCAGACTCATGATGAAACTGCAGGTGCGTAGTGACAAATGAACCAAAGTGAAAAAAAAAAAAAAACAGGAATGACGCCTTGCATGATTACATGCAATGTAAAGACGAATTTTCATTGCCATGGGGCTAATGGAAACTGTTTCTAAACCTCTTCACTACAAGGCATCGCGCTAAGCTTATTATATTCTGCTCAAGAGTGGCAAAAATAAAATGTAAAAGACGTTATCATAAAGGACTAAGTTACGCGACACACACGAACAACTCTCTCTCTCTAATCAATTAATTACATATATAAATTAATTTATATATATATATCTCCCATGGTTCTCTGGAATATCTTTATGCTTTCCATGTCTTGGATTTGCTGCTGTCGGCCCGAGCACAAGCAGCCTATGATCTTGTACCCTCTGCGGCAGCCACAATCAGGACTGAAGATCTAAGGAACCTGTAGTGGTGACCCTGTCTGAGCACCTCGGCCTCTCAACAGGCAGCTTAACTGGGCCTCGTGAGCCAGGGTACGCATTTTATAAGTAAGATTGTCAGGCACGGTAGGAAACGGCATGGCAGGGAAGGGGGTACCTTAGATGAGTAGGCAACAGCAAGGTAACGCAGGATATGTTATGGCAGGGTCGAAGACAGCAAGGTAGGAATGGAGAGGGCAGGGTAGGGGAGAAGAAGTGTGAACAGGACAAAAGACAGAGAGGCAGGATATGAAGGCAAAACTGGGTAGGAAAAGGTGTAAGTAGGAGAAGGTACGGTAAGGCAGGTAACATATGGGCAGGATAAGAGAGGGCAGGGCACGGTAAAAGACGACAAGCACGGTAAGGGGGCAGGGTATAGTAAAGGAACGCAGGGAAGGGTAAGAAAAGGCACGGCACGGTAAGACGACAAGGCACGGTATAAGACGGCAGGACAGGGTGAAACAGAAAGCAGGGAAGGCAGAACTGAGTAGATTTGGGAATGCAAGAAGGGAGTCAGCAAGGTAAGACTTGACAGGGCAGGGTAATTCAGGAATAACAGGGAAAAACAAAACAAAGGAGAACGTAAATCAGGAAAGGTATGGGAAGGCAGGACAAAGCAAGGCAATGAAGGACAAGGTTTGGAAAGTCATCGTAGGACAAGTTAAATTATGGGTTTGTGTGCAGGGATACTCGTATAGAGGAGGACACTATATAGAAGGGAAGGGCTGGGCGGGGCAGGCAAGGCACAGCATGGCATGGCATGGCATGGTATGGTATGGCAGGGCACGGCAGGGCAGGGGAGGGCTGGGTAGGTAGGGGCTAAACGAGGCAGAGGAAGGCACATCAGAAAAAATGCAAGGTAACATGAAGCTAGAGGGCAGGATCACGGCAAAACATGATCAAGGTAAGAGAGACAGGCTAGGGCAGGACAAGGCAAGCAAGCCGGGATAACCAGAACAACGTAGATCAATGGAAGGATGCCAGAATCAACACAAGCAGAGAAGGGAAAAACAGAACTAGATGAGTAAAGGCAAGGCAAACAGGACTGGGTAGGGTACACTTATAAAATTGTTCTTTCCTTTCGCATAAAGGAAAGAGGTATGGCAGGGTATGGCAGAGTATGGCATGGAACAGTGGAGAAGGGTAGATTGTAGTGGGGATGGTAGGGTAGGGTGGGGTAGGGTGTGGTAGGGAAGGGTGGGGTACGGTGAGGTAAGGTAGGGTACGTTGGGGTCAAGCTGAGCTGGGCTGGATGAGGTACTGTAGTTAAGGGAATACAGGTAACACCACGACAGGGGCGCAACAACACTATCAGCGGCAGAACATGATATAACAAGAATACACATTAGAAGAAATGAAGAAGTTAAAGCAGTATCAAACAGAGGCTGGAAAGGTAGGAGAAAATAGGAAGGACAAGACAGAAAAGAGCTAGACCCGACATCAATACGGCAAGACAGGGCAAGAGCATGACAGAGACGAATGAAGGATACATCAAGGGACAGGAAATAGGCAGGTCTGGGACAAAGTGGGAAATACAAGAGCAAAGCAAGCAGGGCAGGGGAAAAAACACACATAAGGTCCAACAGGGCAGTTAAGCAAGAAGCAGGGCAGAGTAGAAATCGGCAGGGAAGACAAAAGTGAGGCAGGGCATGGCAGGGCAGGGCATGGCAGGGCAGGGCGGGCAAAGCAGAGTAGAGTAGAGCAGGGTAGTGCAGGACAGGGCAGGGCAGAGAAGAGCAAAGCTGGGCAGAGCAGAGAAGGGGAGGGAGGAGGGGAAAAAAGTCAGAAAATAGAGGAGAACAGCAGCGTTAAGGAAGAACAATTGAACAATACAGAACAATAATGACAAATGCAGGGCAAACCAGTAAGAGCAAGCGGTTAGATCATAATGGGAAAAGGACAATGTAGAACAGAGACGAAACGGGCAGTACGTGATATAAGTACGGTTGGACAGGACAAGACAGAGGTCAGAACAAATAGTACATGTCAAAGAGCGCTGAAGGAATGCAAGACAGGGGCAGGGAAGGGCAGGTCAAAAGGGGGGGCAGCGCATGACAAGTGAGGGACAGCGCAGGACGAGAGAGGGGCAGCGCAGGACAAGAGGAGGCAGTGCAGGACAAGAGAAGGGCAGGGCAGAACAAGGGGAGAGCAGGGTAACACAGATGTTGGCTAGGAAAAGACAAGAGAATGGCAAGCCAAGTGATTAGAGAAGGCAGGCAGATATCATGGCATGGCAAGATTGGACGAACAAAACAGGACAAGACGGGGGTAGGGCAGGACAAGACGGGAGTAGGGCAGGGCAGGGGGTACAAGGACGCCTACCAATACCTTCACTATTAAATGTTTTTGCTTGAAGGTGGCTAATACTGCCCTTAACTGTACTGCTCCCACATCCCTCCCTCCCTTCCTCTCCCACACCCTCCCTCACTACAAGCCCTCCATCACACACCCTCCCTCACTACAAACC
>JAGKTI010031805.1:0-10872 GCA_018397915.1 Birgus latro
ATCCATGTACAGACTGAACAACCATGGCGACATGACATGTCCTTGTTTCAATTATGATAATAATAATTGTGATAGGCGAGTTCGCTCACCATCCACTCACTCGATGTAGTGCTGCTTTGTGTGTCTGCCCTTTCCTCTCTTCTTTATTTCCTCTTCTGTCTTTCTTTCCTTCATTCTTTCCTCTTTCTTCTGCCTGCGGGTGACTTTACACTCTCTCTTCTGTCCTCCTTTTCTTCATTTTTTCCTCATCCTTCTGCCTGTGGGTGACTCTACACTCAGTGACAAGCCAAATGGTTTCCTTTGCACCAGGAAACCATTTATTATGCTGGGTGGTAACCATATGACCGAATTATGGCTCCTGATGGTTTAGTGGGTACTTTAATGTGCTCCAGTTGGATTGAGCCTGTGTAGGTTTATATTCAAGGGGGTGGTTGGGGTTTATTGGTCATGTAATGCCACTCAGCGATGAGTGAGGCTGGTCATTCTCATCTTAAATGTTAGGACCAGCTTGCCTAACCCCGGGCTCCTACACTCCTCATGGGGCAACGTAGGATTGGATGACGGATGTATGGAATGGATAATAATAATAATAATAATAAAAATAATAAAAAAATCAATCTCTCTGTCTGTCTACCTATCTGTCCATCTATAGCCAGATGCCACAATCCCATGAACGGTGCCCATTTGTCTTCGAGTTAGTTGTTTTGAAAGGCAAACGGCCACCCCTGGATTGTGATGTCTGGCTATCGATAGATGATAGATACTTGGTAGAATAAAGTTCAAAGGGTAGTGCTGTGGTGAACATGGTAGCTACTAAGTTTTAACTCCTTCAGTCTGATGATGTATCTTGTTTTTTCTTGCTTCTACCAGAAGAATTTTTTATCCAATTTAGGACGAATGCCTTGTACTGGAGGGATTAATGAGGGTTAGCTGACTCTTCCATTTAGCCTATTAAATCAGTATCAATAGCAAGAATAAAATTTATAAGACCACCAGATTTAAGGGACTAATGTGTTCGTGCGTTCGTCAGAGAGAGTACAGCGGCACACCCTCTGTGCCACCAAGCAAGGACAGGTGGTGGAGGTGGGTGAGGGGGACAACATCATTCGTAGTGTTAACCTCACCCCAACAGAAGTCAGTAAGGTAGGTGAATACTTTTCTGCAATAAGTGTTGCATGACTTCTGTTCTTCTATCTGGTTTTAGTCTTTTGTTATGCTGTCTTCCCTCCTTCACTGTTTTTGTGCTGATGCAAAGGACTTACTGGAGGTAATTTAGTTGGACAACATCATTTGTAGTGTTAGTCTCATTGTAGCAGACATCAGTAGATCTATCTATCTATCTATTGCCAGGTGTCTTAGTCTTGTAAGGGGTGGCCACAAACAAATTTCCTCCATGTCGCCCTGCACCCCACCATTTCACTGCCCTGTTCCCAGCTCACACCCCTCTCTCTTATATACCTCTCCACTCCATCCCTCCATCTCACCTTTGGCCTCCCCCTCCCTCTCCGCCCCCCTTCACCTCACTTCCCTTGTTAGTCTCTCGCTCTCCATCCTCTCCACATGGCCAAACCACCTCAGTGTATTTCTCCTAATGTTTTATATCACATCCACAACGGTCCCTCACTTCCTCATTTGTCAGTCTGTCTCTCCATGTAACTCCACTTGCTCCTCTCATATAACCCATTTCCACTGCTCTCACTCTTGACTTGTGTCCTTCCAACAAGGTCCAAGCTTCATTTCCCTACATTAGAGTTTGTACCGTATCACAGTACAGTCATGCAGTGACTCTTTTACTTCCATGCACACTTCCCTATTTCTCATCACTGCTTTCAAAGAACAAGCAACCTTTCTTCCCTGTTGTACCCTTCCAAGCACTTCACCCTCGGTAGGTACTAAAGGTAAATAACTGTAAGTCATTGTTACAGAAAAAATGCCTATTAAAGCTTCATTGATACCATACCCATAAAGCTGCTTTTATATAATATACATCTGTACTCTGTAGTTTTACAGTACTACTCTTCGATGTACATTAAGTATACTGGTATTAGCGCTGTGGAATACTGTACAGCACTGTAATGAAATAGCCACATTATTTTTCAGTCTCATGGAGATTTTTTTTGGCTCCCCTGAATAAGATCCTTAGTGGAAAAGTTTCTAGAGAAGGGCAAGAAGTTGTATGCAGCCTTCATGGATCTGGAGAAAGCATATGACAGGGTGGATAGACAAGGTTTGTGGAAGGTATTAAGAATATATGGAGTGGATGGGAAGTTGTTGAAGGCAGTGAAGAGTATGTATGAGGGTGCTAAGGCTGCAGTGTGTGTGGATGGCAAACTGAGTGAATCTTTCCATTTGAAGGTTGGTTTGAAACAAGGATGTGTCATGTCTCCATGGTTGTTCAATCTGTATATGGATGGGGTTATAAAAGAGATGCAAGGTCGGGCAGTGGATGTTGGAGCGGCCCTAGTGAGAGATGGCAGTGTTTGGAACTCCCCGTACTGTTGTTTGCAGATGATACTGTGTTGTTGAGCGAAGAGAGTGTGTAAGAAACGGAATCTAAAGGTGAATGTGGGGAAGAGTAAAGTGATGGTCTTCGAGAGAAGTGAAGCCAGTGAGTGTACAGTGAGATTGGATGGGAAGGATATGGAGAATGTGAGTGCATTTAAGTACTTGGGCAGTGTGATGAGTAAGGATGGAAGTCTGGAGGGTGAAGTGCTCGAAAGGGTACAGCAGGGAAGGAAGGTTGCTGGTTCGTTGAAAGCAGTGATAAGAAACAAGGAGGTGAGCGTGGAAGTGAAAAAGTTGTTACATGACAGTATTGTGATACCAACTCTGACATATGGAAGTGAAGCTTGGACCCTGTTGGAAGGACAGAAATCAAGAGTGAGAGCAGTGGAAATGAGTTATTTGAGAGGAGCATGTGGAGTCACATGGAGAGACAGACTTACAAATGAGGAAGTGAAGGAGCGTTGTGGTGAGGTTGAGGACGTGATGGGAAGCGTTAGGAGAAACACGTTAAGGTGGTTTGGGCATGTGGAGAGGATGGAGAGTGAAAGACTGATGAGGAGAGTGTATGTGAGTGAGGTGGAGGGGGCGAGAGGGAGGGGGAGGCAGAGGATGAGATGGAGGGATGGAGTGGAGAGGTATATGAGAGAGGGGGGTGTGAGATGGGAGCGTGGTAGTGAAATGGCAGGGGATAGAGTGACATGGAGGCGATTTGTTTGTGGCCACCCTGTTTGGGATTGAGGCGTCTGGCAATAGATAGAGATAGATAGAATAGGAACAATGTTTCTTCTCATTTCAGTTATAAAGGCTTCAGCATACTTGTGTGCATCAGCCTTGGTTACCTTATGGCAACTCTGCACATGGCTCTTTCAGCTGTGACAGAACATAACATTCTCATATATATTTCAGCATATTTAGGGGAATGGGAGGCCGTTTTGTTTCTTTCCGAATATGGAAACAGTACGATGTCTAATACGAGGACAGATAAAGTGTTAGATAATTGTTACTTGCTTTCATACAATTCCTTGCTAAGCTACAATGTAAATAATTGTTATTTGTTTTTATGCTACTCATTCTTGAACTACAACATACAGAAGGATGGCAGGTAGTCATGTTTGACCTTTAATACAGTACAGTTTGTGGGTAGAAACTCTATGGTTTATTGGGTTTATCGGTCAGTCAGTCAAATCTGATGATGACACACTGTCCCTTAAGGCAACCTCATATTCAGGTTGGCCGTATTATAATTGATGTTTTCTTTGGACTGGGAGGAAATACTAAATGTCAAAACCAGCTGATGATTTTCCAACAGTTGCTGGAAATTTGGAGGAAAAAAAGAAATCTGAGATGTGTAATAAGATTTATAACAGTGTTATAATCTGAACCACTTATTTTTTATATCAGTGATAATTTGAGGGAATTTTCTTGTAGATTATGGTGCATCATGAGTTTGAGCCTCGTCAGCTGTATGTGGTGCTGCTCTACAGAACCAATAAGGCAGTTGTCTTATTGTACAATGACTTCAGAGTAAGTGTTACATGAGTATACCGTACATCTATCAGTTCATGGTAAATTGTGAATACTGTTTGTCTTTTCATTTTATTCTCTTTGAAAGCCCTTACACATGCTTGCAAGTGTCAGTGTTGTTCACATAAGGGTGGGTGTCAATACTATATAATCTGTGGCAGGAGTTTGGTTCAGTCCCTTTACTCTGCAGTCATTTTATAGGACTTCATTCCAGGCCATCTTAGATTTTTATCTTGTGCTCAGTTCTCCGCACTGAAATACCTTACATCTTTCCTCACAATTTTTGCTCTCCATAACTTGTCATAACCATACAATTATGGATGATGAATACTGTATACAGTAAAATGATTGTTGACTATAATGTAAGCAACAGCTTAGAGAAAAATGTCAGTGATTGAACACCTTTCAAAATGCTAAAATGCAGGAGAGTTGTGAGAAGAGGGAAGAAATCAGTAGGATGGAAGTGGTGGAAGCAATGAACAAAGTTAAATGGGGAAAACCCCAGGAATTGATGGAGTTTGTGGTGAAATGCTGAAGCATGGGGAAGAGATAGTAATAGAATGGATGTGGAAGGTGTGCAGATTGGCCTGGGAGGAAGGTAGATTCCCGGAGGATTGGAAGTCGGGTATAATTATTCCTCTGTACAAAGGAAAAGGGGAAAAAGAAGTGTGTTGTAATCATAGGGGCATTTGCCTTCTTAGTGTAAAAGGAAAAGTATATGGTAGGATAGTTATTGACAGAGTTAGGGAAATAACAGAGGAATTAGTTAGAGAAGAACAGGGAGGTTGTAGAAGAGGTTGTGTAGACCAGATATTCATTCTTAGATCTTTAATGGAAAGGTTTCTAGAGAAGGGAAAGAAGTTGTATGCAGCCTTCATGGATTTGGAGAAAGCATATGACAGGGTGGATAGACAAGGATTGTGGAAAGTATTAAGAATATATGGAGTGGATGGGAAGTTGTTGAAGGCAGTGAAGAGAATGTATGAGGGTGCTACGCCTGCAGTGCATGTGGATGGCAAACTGAGTGAATCTTTCCATTTGAAGGTTGGATTGAAACAAGGATGTGTCATGTCTCCATGGTTGTTCAGTCTGTACATGGATGGGGTTATAAAAGAGATACAAGGTCGGGCAGTGGATGTTGGAGCGGCCCTAGTGAGAGATGGCAGTGTTTGGAAACTCCCTGTACTGTTGTTTGCAGATGATATTGTGTTGTTGAGTGAAGACGAAGGGGAGCTGCAAGGCTTGGTAGATGAGTTTGGGAAAGTGTGTAAGAAACGGAATCTCAAGGTGAATGTAGGGAAGAGTAAAGTGATGGTCTTCAAGAGAAGTGCAGCCAGTGAATGTACAGTGAGATTGGATGGGGAGGATATGGAGAATGTGAGTGCATTTAAGTACTTGGGTAGTGTGATGAGTAAGGATGGAAGTCTGGAGGGTGAAGTGCTTGAAAGGGTGCAGCTGGGAAGGAAGGTTGCTGGTTCGTTGAAAGCAGTGATAAGATACATGGAAGTGAGCATGGAAGTGAAAAAGTTGTTACTTGACAATATTGTGATACAAACTCTAACATATGGAAGTGAAGCTTGGACCCTGTTGGAGGTACAGAAGTCAAGAGTGAGAGCAGTGGAAATGAGTTATTTGAAAGGAGCATGTGGAGTCACATGGAGAGACAGACTAACAAATGAGAATGTGAAGGAGCGTTGTGGTGTGGATGTGGACGTGATATGAAGCGTTAGGAGAAACACGTTAAGGTGGTTTGGACATGTGGAGAGAACGGAGAGTGAGGGACTGATGAGGAGAGTGTATGTGAGTGAGGTGGAGGGGGGGAGTAGGAGGGGGAGGCCGAGGATGAGATGGAGGGATGGAGTGGAGAGGTATATGAGAGAGAGGGGGGTGAGGTGGGAGTGGGGTAGTGAAATGGCGGGGGACAGAGCGACATGGAGGTGATTTGTTTGTGGCCACCCTGTGCAGGATTGAAGCGTCTGACAATAGATAGATAGAATGAGGGAATTAATATATTTGTTACAGGTGGTGTACGAATGTGATGGTGTAGCAAGTGTGAGTTCTGAGGACCTGAGGGCAACAGGGGTTCCTCAGCTGCACTTCACTCATCTCTCTGGTTGGTGCCATAATTTATTTTTGTGACCAACAAATCTCTATGGAAGTGACTTATCATAAGTTTTATTTTTGGCATTGCTGGAGAGTGACACCTCATAGTAGCACCATTGTAACTGGACATAACAAACATCCCTCAGACTTTTGCCCTCCCCACTAAAAGGAAGATGGTGGATTGCAGCTCCAAGTAATTGTACTCCTTGACTTATTGAAGAATTTATTCACTTATTCAGATAACACTCTTTGGTGTATCTGGATTAAGCAGTACTGTACTTTAGTTTTACTCTGGTTCATCTTTAGCCCTACTTTGAGACTTTTTCTGTTCATTTAACATATCTATTGTTTCTGAGATTGGAACTACAGTATGTCATCTGCAAATTGCAAATGATTTAGGTTTTCTCCGTGTATGTTTATTCCTTTGTTCTCCCAGTTAAGCCTTCTGAAAATACTTTCTAGGCATGCTTTAAATATTTTTGGTGAAATTGTATCTCCTTGATGCAAGCCTTCTTAATTTTAATTTTTTCTGGGCCTTTATGTAATTTACCTGTAGCAGTTCCCTCTTTATATATGTTTTTGAGCAGTTTTGCAATGTTCTCATTTACTCCTCTTTCCTGCAGTGAATTTGTAATTTCTGTGTGCTCCTCTGAGCTGAAAGCCTTATCATAATCAAGAAAACCTAAGTACAGTAGTTTATTATATCTTGTAGTTTTCTCATTTGATTCGTTGTGTGTAGATGATCAGTAGTCGAATACCCGCTTTGGAATCCTGCCTGCTCAAGAGGTTAGTTTTCTTCCAAATTTGTTGTTACTCTGTTTGTAAGGACCTAAACCCCCTCCCCCCTGCCAGAGCCATTCATAAATGTCCATGCCCTTAGCTGCAGGCAGTGCCAGAGCTGTTCCTAATCAGCCTAGGTTTTTAAAAATCTGCAAAAATCTAAATATTGAGAGGTGGGAGATATTTGCCAGGCATGCAGTTTTGAATGTGGCACGTCATGGAAGACCACCATGAGTCACCCAGAGTGCATCCCGTTCACGTGCCCTGCCCTTGCATCAGGTCAACTTTTATTGCGTATATAAAAAAAAAACGGCATAAATTGAAATATTGAGAGAGGCTGGAAATATTTACCAGACATTCAGGTTTGAATGTGGTGTGTCATGGGAGACTACAGTGAGTCACCCAGCGGGAAATATTGAGAGAGGCGGGAGATATACACCAGGGGTCAAGTTTTGAATAGGGCTGGTCATGTAAGTCACCTAGTGTGCGTCTCATGCTGTCAACCTTGGGTCACCCCAGTGCCCACATGCTCGTAGGAAATGTTGGGAGCATCACCCGGGGATTTACTTTAGTATACCACGGCCAGACACCAAAGAAAACCACCTGATCCCCTTTTGAGTGAAAGAAGTCTATGGGATTTACATGCGTATTTCACCTGATAGGCGTGGTCATGGTGGGGACCCAAAATCGACTTTCCAGGGTTCTGTGAGTACCAGTTTGGATGTTTTTATGAGTTTTGCATCAGACTTGACCTACCTAGGCTGTAAACAAAAAAATTGAAAATTGGTTGGCATGGGGGGTTGGTCAGAGATGCTAAAGTTGCCAGCAGAGGGGGAGTTTATGAAGAGTTTGTAAAAGTCAAGCCTCGGTAACTCGGACTAATTGGGGGGTAATTCAGTGTGAGTTATGCAATTGTCCGACCTACACAGGTTTGTTCTCTAAATCTGCATAAATCATCACATTGTCTTGCATACAAGTATGAAGGCATACCAAACGGCTATACAGTATATTAAGACTGTGACGTCTCTTAACATTACAGTAATCCCCTCCCAGATTTGTGAGGGTTACATTCCAAACCCCCTCGCTCATTCTTGAAATTCACAAATTCTTGACGCCTTCCAGAAAATAACATTTACTGGTAGTTGCGTAGCCTGTGAACCACTGTTACCGTAATGCATTATCTATAAATAAACATTTCTTGTTAAATTTGTTTCCCCATTGTTTTTTGCTGTTCGACTGTGATAACTCTTGTTTGATTCATCAAGATAATGGTGGAAGGGACTGTCCTAAGTGTTTAACTAAACCTAACTTAACCTAGTTTAACTGTACCTGATAATGTAACCAATCCTGACCTAACCTACAGTTGGGAAATTGGGAAACAAAATTCATCTTTGAGTACGTAGAGTAAGTTTCTTCCATTGCGCTGGAAACAAACAATCGTAGGTATGGCTTAATGGCTTAATCCCTCAATGGCTGTGGGTTCAGAAATTTGCATGCACCCCTGTCCGTCCCCGGAACAATTTTTGAAATTGTAAAAACAATTTATTCTTAAAGATGTGACGAGAATCATCTGGCACACCTAGTAATGTGATTTTTAGCTTCCAAAATCCATCATGTGATTCGCTTTGATTCGCAGAAAAATTAATAAAATTACGGTGCATGTGCCATACGGGCAAAAACATCTGAGATGAAGGGACTGCCTGACTGCTTGGGATGGTAGCGTTGGGTCATGTAAACATACCAGTGACCTTCGTTCCCTTCTCATAAGTGTTCACAGCTTTTTATAGCTCACGCTAACTCATCGCCACTGACACCAGTACTGTAAAGGGTTTCTCAGCGCTGGGGGTTATAAAGGGGTTAATGGAATGCATTACCGTTTGCACCAGTACTCTCTCTTTCACATATACTCACCAAAATGAACAAAAGAATGAGCACTAAAATTGTACGTTTTAAGTTTCAGCAAAAAGACCTTACCAGTTCAATTCATATTCCTGCAGTTTATTTTCTGTATTTTTCTGACAGACTTGTTTTGAGAATGACCTGGCTAATTAGTGAAGTTGACAGTTAGTGAATTCTACAGTTATGGAGTTCTGCTGTAGTAATTAAATATGCACACTAAGTATAAGGTGAAGATAGTAAGAGAATAAAAAATAAAGAATGTGAGGATTCCAGTAAGTCATTGGTTTTGGGAACGGAATTTCCTTAACAGAATTATATTAGTGTTAATGGAAATTTTCCCTAAAATAGGTCAAATAAATACTGGGGGAAAAAAAAATCTGTATTTTTCCGACTATTTTTCTTTTTTAGGAAAAAATCGCTAATTAGTGGAGTCATTAATTAAGAGTTTGGCAGTTATGGGGTTCTAATGTGTATTTATGACAGTTGTGCAAAGGAAAATGTTTTACGTGACGTTACGTACTGCAACTTTGAATTTTTCGTATGCCTTCTGATTGACCCCCTTGTCTGACCTGTACGGGGATCCAAGTTATGAGTGTCTGACTTGCTGAGGCTTGACTGTAAATGGTAATGAGCTAATGGGTCAGCAGTTAATAAGATTTTTAGAGTTATACAGTAATATGGGGGGGACAGTGGCTCAATCAGTAGAGAGGTGGCCTGCAGTCCTAACGGACCCAGGTTCAAATCCCTGCTGGGGCAGGGAACAGTTTAAGGATTTGAATTTCATTAAATTAGGCCTTACTAATCTACCAGAAGACCTGCCGACATGTCGTAAAAATATTCCTGCTAATACCAGTACACCAGTCCTGTATGAGACAGCCCTAGCATGTATTCAATATGGACGGTGGGTGTTAGTGCCGAAAGGGTGACATGTAGAGGTGTATGGTATGTAGGAAGACAGATTGGCCTTGATAACAGGCTGTGAAGCCTATGCCCAGAGTCGGACACATAAGAAAAATAATAAATAAAAACTTAATTTTCAGTTGTCGCAATAACCGGCCCAATGCAGTATCTGTCATTGCTGGCTCAGCACTATTAAAGCAATATCCGCGCCGAAACAGGATGTAACTGGTGGTTTATCCAATACCTGGAGTTGAGTCGTTTCAACTGGCTCAAAAACTGTAGCCAGCTGGCTCTGTGTTACTGTATCATTATATTGTATCACTATTTTATTGTATTTTATACTTGATTTCATCTTTTAGTCATGGGAAAGTTTTTAGGGTTGAGGGTTGAGACGAATAGTAACGGAATATCTGGCGTAATGCCAAATATTGAGCCGATGGGGGTTACTATGCAGTATCCGGCATTTCATGTTATTTGGCATAGTTCTTGGCTGAATTATGCTAGATAACTGAGAGTTTATTGTTCAGGCCTGCCTTAATATACGGCAGTGTTGTGTACTAATGGGAGTGTTCGGTCAGCAGATATGTCATATACCGAAGCAATTTTCTCTATAAGATAGTGAAGAAAAGCCAGAGGTACGTTTTAGGCCCAAATCTAAACTCATATACCTTACTCAATCAATAGACACTGACGCAGAAACACCATAGGTACTGTAAGATGGGGCTATTCAACTCACTTTAAGCAGTTCGGCATATTAAGGAGTCCAGACAGTGTAAATAGGGGTGTATTTGACTTTTTCATATGGTACTATATTATACAATCACTAATTTACAGTAAAAGTCCATTAATCTGAACACTGATAATCCGAAAATCCCAGTACAGAGGGGCCCCGTGGATAGCGACCTTATTAGTCCACCAAAATGGCCGCTATCCATGAAATCGCTACCCGAGGGGCAAACTTCTTACCTAAAAAAATTAATACAGTCCTGGACTCCTTCAGCTTTACCCCTAATTTCCTCCATTACCCATCAGTATCACCTTCAGTACATTACTGTAATAAGATAAACGTATACTACATACAGTATTCAAGAAGTTATCTTTTTCTTTTCCTCCACACAGTATTGTTTCTTTGGCCTGCCACGCATGTATTGTCTGGCCTTT
>JAGKTI010031807.1:0-12045 GCA_018397915.1 Birgus latro
AGGTATATAAGTGGCATTAGATGGATGATGGTACAGAAAACATGCTGGGTTATGGTTGAAGATATAAAACGAATGGCTCAGTTTGGATGACGTTGTAACCACCGAATAATAAAGCCGCAGAAAGAGAAGGGTGTGGTGGGATAAGCAGGTAGGATGAGTGTTCCAAAGAGTGAGGGACGACGGACAGTTGAAGGACAGGTGCAGGAACTAAATGGATGGCCGCCTATGGATGAAGCTGTTGGAACCCAATAATAAAGTCACAAAAAAGGGGATAGGTAGGAAGAGCAGTCCAGTGAGTGACGGATGACGGTTTAGTATGTATGAAGTTGTAATAATAATAATCCTACGTAGGACGAATGAAGGAGTTATAGATAGCTGAGTATGTATGAAACTGTCAGTCCCCAATAATGAAGCCATACAAAGAAGGAGTGTCGGGGGACGGGAAGGTAGACAGAGTGGTCCAGAGGGGGAGATAGAGAATGAAGGATGAATAATGAGAATGAATGAAAGTAAACAGATGGCGTAGTATGGATGAAACTGTTAGCGCCCGACAATAAAGCCACAGCAAGAGGGAGGATAGAAAGGTAGATAGTGTGGTGGAGAGGGGATGATGGCTGAATGAAGGCTGATGATAAGTGAAGAAAGAGAATGGACGGCAGAGCATGGATGAAGCTGCAACTATCCAACAATAAAGTCACAGAAAGAGAGTGGGTGTGGGGGAACTGGGAGATAGGTGGTGGTGAGGCATGTGAAGGATGACGGATGGAGGACGAATAATCAAGCTGGATGAATGTATACAACAGATGGATCAGTATGTATGAAGCCGTTAGTACCCAATAATAAGGCCACAAAAAGAAAGATAGGTGGGATTGCTAGCAGATGACAGGTGGCTGACGGACCATATTATAGGAAGAAATACTTACGATGAATGAAGTTGCAATATGGACGAAACTGTTAGTACCCAAATTATCATAGACAGACGGGGTATGGGGAGGACAGGTAGGTACGTAGACTGATGGAGCGGGTGAGGGATGACACATGGATGAAGATTAACGACAAATGTAGGAACTGAATGGATGGCATAGTGTGGACCGGCAGGAAGGTAGAGTCGTGGAGCTGGTAAGGGATGACGGATGGATGAAACGAGATGGGCTAGTCCCTGGATAAATTACGGTACGCCGAAAGGATAGAGCTGCAACTACCCAGTAATAAAGTCATAGAAAGACAGAGGGTGTGGGGGGATAGGTAGGTAGGTAGAGCGGTGGAGTGGGTGAGGGATGACGGACGCACAGGTAGGACGCGCGGGTGGTCGAGGGCGGACCCTGGGCTCATCAGGTATGCAGGTGAGGCCGGCTATCAGTTGCTTTATTGGCGCGGCCGCGGCGGGGGGGACGCGCCAATACAATGCTCACGCCCTTCCCTTTAAGTTTCGTCCACTATTGTTCTTTTCACCAGCCACATCTGACACTCTTTTCTTTAGGTTTCGATTACTATTGTTCTTTTTTATTTTCATTGCTGATCGTTTCGTATTTCTCTTTGATTCATTTTGCTCTTTTCACATCACNATCCAGGTCAGACACTTTCTTTCATGTTCCGACCAATTTAATTCCTTTTCCTTTTCCCCCAGTCTATTCTACTTTTCCCATCTCCCTATACGACACTGTTCCCTTTCGTTCGACTGTTTTCTTCACATCTGATACGGTACTACTGTTTTGTTCTTTCCCGATCTGACAACATTCCCTTTAAGCTTATTCCAGACCTATTCTTGTCCCTCAAAATGCTGACATTACTATTAATTATCCATCAGATGACATAACTTCCTTTGCGTTTCGGCTATTATTATTCTTTTCCCTCCAGGTGCTAACGTAATTACTGTTTATAGATCATCTTTAGCACAGTACAGTATATCAAGGCGTTTCCACCTGTACTGTTCTTTCTCCTTCAAAGGCTAAAAGAAAAAAAAATAATCTTTTATGTTTCGTCCGGTATTTTTCTTAACGTTTTGTTTGTTCTCTTTCTTTCTTCTTTCTTATTCCCAACGCTTGTCAAATTGGGTGCCATTTCTTCATTTACTCCCCAGTTCACTTCAGACTTGGCACAACTGTTCCCTGGGCAAACAAAATAATAATACTCTCTCTCTCTCTCTCTCTCTCTCTCTCTCTCTCTCTCTCTCTCTCCAACTTAAGCTCTTTCAAGGATTTTATAGGGTTGTAGGTAAGCCGATACAAATACGTATAATGGGGAAACACGAACCCATACAGTTTACCGACTACTGCAAAGAGGTGTTTATCTTTTTTTTATTCAATTTTCTTCGTTTTTCTGACCATCCTCCATTCCTTTGGGAATGTTGGCAACCTTAAACATTTCCCTTTACTTTTCGTCCCGTCCTGCTCTTTTCCTCTCAGATGGCGCTACGATTCCTAGAAATCCTCTTAGCTGGGCAAAATTGTATGGCGTCAGCAGAAATGAAATGCTTGAGCGCGTTCATATCAGAGAGAGTTAATCGTCTGTTAGGTTTTTCTTGAGCTCAACAAAAGCTTAAAGAATAGCTGGGAGACGATACCAAAATCATCCACACTCTCACCCCTTCTCTGTTCAAATCACCCACGCATGGGTTAACTGTAGTTCTTTGTCATTTATGGACGGAACTGGTAAATTGTCGAACTGTCTTCCCCAGAATGTCTTTCCTACTTCGCATGAACTCCAGTCTTTTGGGGTAATGTGTTCAGACATCTGGAAAAGAACGGATACTGTTTTTTGCTTTTGTATTGTTACAGTCCCTCAGAAAAAGACAACTCTTTGAGGGCCTTTGGGTCTTTCTGCATTTAAAAAAAAAAAAAAAGTGAATGGGGAGGCTGGAGGACAGAGGGTAAGGTATGAGTGCCATGTGTGGTGACTGTGATCCATTTTACATGGCCGCGCCGTCACCCCCGCCTGCACCGGTGACCAAACAGGCGGCCAGAGTGGTGGCTGTGGCGGGGACGGAGTGGTGTGGGAGGCGGCACAGCGTGTGGGAGGGAGATCAACTAATGAAGAATTCCGCGCGCTGGTCGGCCCCGCGGGAGACCCTTGAATGATATGTCAACAGTTCAGATAAGGCCGCACCGCATTCACCCCCCCCCCACCCCCCCCCCCCCCCCCCACGCCACTTGGGAGGTACCCGCCCTGCCTCAGTCCCCGCCCTGCTACTTGGGAGGTGCCCACCCTGCCATTTGGGAAAATACCTTGGCTCCCGTCGCGGTCCCCAAATTATCGCAGTCCCCCCCACTCTGCTACCTCAGGGGTACCCATCCATCCTGTCACAATCCTCCACCATACTGAAGTTCCCCACCTCACTACTTGCGAGCTGCCCATCCTACCGCAGTCCCCCACCCTGCCAGCCTCACCTAACTACAATCCTCCAACCTGCTACGTACTCTTGTCACAATCCCCTATCTCGCTACAATCCCTCACCACAATCCCCCACCCTGCCACAATCCCTACCGCAGTCCCCCACCCTGCCACAATCCCTACCGCAGTCCCCCAACCTGTCAGTTCCATTCCCTGCCACAATCCCCCACCCTGCTACAATCTCCCACCACAAACCCTAACCGCGCAACAATCCTTCATTACAATATCCTACCCAGCTACAGTACCCTATCCTACAGAAGTCCCCGCTTCGTTACTTGAGATGTGCCCATTTCACGAGTAAGATGAATAAAATAGCCAGAAAGTGGCATCAACAAAATAAGTCACCGTACTGAACCGATTAACTTCAGTCATGTCTTCAGTCTGTAAAGCTTTGAGAAATTGCCATGCAAATTTTCTACCCTAATAAGAGTAAAATCTCCGGTAAGTTGTTCACAAATCTCAAATTACTTTAGTTCCCCCAAATATGCTCCACTAACGTAATCTTCAAATGCCAGTACCACTTACACCCGCGGTAACATCAGCATCATCCACGGCACCTCGCTGAGAGAGAGAGAGAGAGAGAGAGAGGGGGGGGGGGGGGCGGAGGAAAAAAAAAAAAAAAAAAGAACGGAAAGAAAATAGATACTAGAAGAATAGGTGCCGTACACGAGAACAGATGGAGGGCCAGGTAAGAAAGGATGGTGGACTGAAGGAAAGGGAGGGTGGAGAAAGATTCATATTGCATAGTTCGTATCGTTCATAAAGACTCTAACATGCTTGCAAGCGTCGGCCTTGGCCACCGAATGGCGGCTCTCCACGCTGCTCAGTCTCTGGCAGACTCCCTATTCAGACCCTTATCCCTAAGGTCACACTCTATGACCTTGTCCTAGGTATTCATCTGCTTGCCTCTTGCAGCCCTACCCCCAACGTTCACACTTTTCATGTTCTGCACCCAACTGTTATTCTCCATCATCTCAACATGCCTCAACCATCTCAACCTACCCCTCCTCATCACAACACCATTACAACACAATTCCATCCTTTCTCTCAACTCTTCAGTCATAATCCTGGCTCCCCACCCAAGGCCTTGCATTCAAGGACGCACTATACATCCATCTAACCATTGTCATTTCTGTCATTTCTATACGTCCGAACCCGCAAATATCCTCTTTATTTTCGAGTCAAGTCTCGTGACCATACGGCATTACATTCCAAACACATGCCGCATACAAATATCCCTTTGCATGGAAGGAGAACCCTCTCAGTGTCAGGAGAGGCAACAGCTCCCTGAACTTCCTCCAAACTTCTCCTTACCCTAGCCACAGAGTTAGCTTCAGCCCCACCTCCAGCACATAACATGTCCCCCAAAGAACAAAACTCTTCCACAAACTCAAGAGACTCTCCGGTAAGATCAATCCTTTCATGTCTGACGATCTCTATATGCTCTACATAAGCTGGAGGTGTTTTGTCTCTTTCCAGTGGTCCTAGGAGGACCAGTGGCATGTCTCCCTTGACAGACTTTTTATGCCATTCACACTATGATGGAGCCTATACTCTCTCTGCTCAGTTTCTTTCTTTTTTATTCCTTCTAAACACTTTTTATTGAATGTCATTCCTTAATTTCTTCACCAATATACTTCTGAATTGGTACAATTGTTCCTTTGGCAATTATCCCCCGACTTTTTTCACCTTGTCTGGTAGTGGGCCTCTTAAGCGGCTTTGTTGGGCCAAATGCCAAACCATACAAACAAAAAGTGAAATGTGGCAACACGAATCCGTAGAGCTTATCAACTTTTACTGAGAGGGATGAAAACAACCACCTCTTTGAATGTTAGATTTTTTTCTTTTTCATTCGCCTATTCTGCATTCCCTAGGGAATGCTGGAAATCTTTACTTCCTTATATGTCATCTATATTCTTTTCAACATTCATAGTTTGCAGGAAAAAGCACACGACAATAGGATTTTTGCCACCATTATGCAGAATTAAATTAGCGAGAAAAAGGCGTCATATAGTTTCATAAACCTTTTCAAATACGGCCTTTTGAATCAACCACTGCATTCTACTGTAGGTGGAATAAGAGGCTTCCTGGTGCCTTGCTTCTCGTACATAGTGATTTATTTTGCATATGTACCTTAACAACCTCTTCTATGACATTTATAGTCTTTCAGGAAAAACATTCTTTGCATCAGTAGAATACAAGAGGATACTGGGATATGTGTACAGGATAAATCACCATGGAAAAGGTGTTCCAAAATGTCCAAAGCAACTTAAAATCGACCTAAAGACGAAGAGGACATACAAGTATACTTCAGCTTCTTGGGTCACCACTGGGTCTTGAGAAGTACACTGTCACCCATCCTAATGGTGACTCGGGGCCGAAGTCACTGACCAGTTTACGATTATCTGGTGAGGACCTTTTTTTGCCTGAAGAGAAAGTCTGAATCCCAAGGTAAATCACAGCGTACCATAGGACATTGCTGGCGAGTTCAGACTGCACCTTAGCTCTTTGGCTGGGGATTAACCTACGTCGCATTTTATTTTGGCCGACGTCAGACGTTTCTTCTTTGTTCTACAGAACCGTAAGATACCAGAAATGTACTGTAAGACGCCAGGAATATTCAAAACTGTCAAAATTAATGCTCTGGTCGCAAACACTGAACACGTATTTTAACCCAGCTTATGGCGGACGCTTTTATCGTCACAAAAACTAGTCGCATTCAGTGTTGGAAAAGCTCGTCTGTCGGTAGCAAAAATGAAACGGAGTAACCATCATCGCTGTAAAGGGGTAAAAGGAGTCGTCAGAGGGGTTCTTAATGAATTATACAAGATCGTCTAGTGGTGGCAAAAATTAAGGGCAATAATTATCATTGAAGAAGAGGGGCAAAAGAAGGCTACTAATAATCCATTCAGTCAGAAATCCTTCCTGAACTGAAAAAAATATATATGTATCATCTGGTCAAACCAACAACACGAGATTATAATCAGCTGAAGGGAACACGCCACAGCCAAAGAATTAAGGTAGAAAATCCCTGTAAGATAAAAACAGTGGAGAAAAAGCAAAGAAAATATATGAAAGAAAACACCGAGAGAATACAGACGATATAGTAAAATAACTCATAGACAATATTCGAGTGGGGCAGAGTAAAAAAATATCATATAAAAAGATAACACAGGCAGAAGTAATAAGATTAATACAATCCTACTAGCAATAGATGATAAACTATGTGAATCTGTGTTGCCTCGTTTCACTAAATATGTGATTATATGATGTGACCTTTGACCCTGTATAATCCTTTAAAAGGCCTAAGTCCAAGACTGAGGAAGCTATTTTGTGGTAGTTGCCCAGTAGCACGTCCAGGGTGAATTGATGAAGAGCTGAATGATTAGCACCATATTAAAAGTACGAGTAATTACAAGAGAGAAGAAAGATGAAAGAAACTGAGCATGCACAGCAAGATCACCATAGTGTGGAGACCATAAAGATAACCCAGACAGACGTACTCAAATGGTCAAGGAAAAATAAAAAACAGACAGTAATGACTAAGACAGAGAATGAAAAAAGGAGAAAGACGAAAGAAAGAGACAAGGCACAGACAATAAGCTATAATAAGATAACCCAGGCAAACTTACTCGAGTGGAGGGGAGAGAAGGAAGAGGTATTAAAAACTAAGAGAAGGAGAATAGAGAAAGGCAATCTGACAAAAGCAGAGAGAGAGAGAGAGAATAAAACTATATAATAAGATGACCCAGGCAGACGTACTGGTATGGAGAAGAGAGAAAAATCAGAGAAATGAAAAGAAATATAAGGCTCAGACACAAAAGGGTATATAAAAAGTGTATATAAGTGGAGAAGAGAAAAAGTAGAGACAGTACGGACTGACATGGCCATATAAACAAAACTGAGCGCATGAAGATGTAAGCAATACCCCCAGCTTTTGACGGTCATTTATGGAACTCTTGTAAACTTTAGATATGATCAGCCTGCATACAGTGCGGTCAGCAACGATACAGAAAGGTCAGACATTTTACTATCATCATCATCATCATCATCATCCCGCCTATCTTTTCCCACCTGCGGGTGAGGTAAGTTTAAAAAGCAAGGGGGATAATGGTAGTGAGAGAGCTTGTCATTAGCATACCCTATGAAATGGGCCACACACTTATTCACCCATCATTCAAGCCCTGGAATCTTGGCTCCACCCCACCATTACATGAATCAGAAATCGTAAAAATTGAGGGCTTGTCCACAATTTCTTACTTTCAATTTAAGTAATATAGCTGTGCTTTTAGTTTTAATAACATGGCCGAAGGAAAGAGAACGAAAAAACGAGACAGACAAAAAGAGAAGAGAGGTAAGACACTGGGACAATAAAGACTATAATAAGATAACCCAGACAGACGTACTCGAGCATGACCCAAGATGGCTACCACACCTCCTCTCCCAGTGACCTCACGTGCGCCATCAGCTGATCGCTATCAAAACAATGGGAGGGGCAAGACTGAGATAAACACGTATATGGCCGAATTTCAAAGTGACCGCATTAAGATGAACGGGTGATAATTTGTTCGCTAAACTGATAAGGCGGATGTGTCTGTGTTCACTGTTGCCTTATTCAAGGTCAGTGGAGTCGAGGGTTATCTGCAGGGTTATAAATTTATCATCACGATCATCACCACCATCTAAAGCCTATCTCCTACTTGTAAATGCGGTAGGCAGGATCTATAAGTAGGAAAAATTTAAAGGGATATTAAATACGAATGATATGAAAATGTCCCTGCTTTAAAAATGTATGAACTAAATAAACATAATTAGTTTAAAAATGGAAATTAATGTAAGACGAATCGTAGGTTGCAATGCAGAAAATCTGATGATAACTGGGGAAAATGGAAAAGAGTAAAGCAAGAACAAGAAAATGGGAAAGAGTAAAGCAAAAACAAGAAAGTAAAAAATAGTAAAGCAAGAACAAAATAATGGAAAACAGTAAAGTAGGAACAAAAAAATGGAAAAGTAAAGTAAAAACAACAAGAAAGTAAGGATGGCAGGAGACTTCCCCCCCCCTCTCTCTTTGTCTCTGGACAGTCTGTTCCCTGATGTCTCAACAGTCCTCCCACACACCAACAAGAGCTACACATCCTCACACGTCACGACTTGGAGACTATATATACAAAACCGTCAATGTTGTGATATGCCAGGGTTAACGACTGAGGACTAGCGTGATGCTGTTCGCTGGGGTGTTTTACGATAAGCCGGTGGACCCGGAGAAGCAGCAGTTACACTGATTAAACAAAATAAAATTAGGGCACTCAAACTGCTCTCTGCCACAACCGGGTTCGAACTCACGATCGTATGACCAACAGTTCACTAATCCTGAGGCAAGGGAAGAAAAATTTACAGAAGTCGACGAGGATAATATGAAGGAAGCAATGAGAAGTAAACAGTTGTGTAAAAGAACGGCACTCGAACTAAAGCATGAGCGGAAAGAAAGATGAGAATGAGTGAATGAAGCAACTGCGCAACTGTAAAAGAGAAGACAGCAACAAAGAAGAGCCAGGGAAAAGCCAGACTACTGCAAGCAAAACACTGACGCAAGAAAGATAAGGCAATCAATAACTGAGAAAGACAAAACGAGAAACAAATAGGCATGCAAAAAAGTTACGCAAAAGAAAGAAGAGTGAAAAAGTAAAGCAGTGGAATTAATGCAATAGAGAGGCAATAAACATGCAAGAGAGTCAGGAGGAAAGAAAGAACTGAGGTGTAGGCAAAACAGTAAAGATAAAGCAGTGATGTGAGCAAAACATTCAAGGTAAAGCAGTTATGTAAACAAAACAGGAAGTCAGTGAGTTGCTACGACTGTGAACAAAAATTATACCGAAGCAGAAAAAGCAAAAATAAGGCGTGCCAAAAAGTAAAAAGTGGATGATTTGATGAGGAAGACGGAAGAGAACAGGCTAGACAGAAAGACAAAGGAAAGGGTCGGTAAGCAGACAAATAATAAAAGGCGTCTTGTTATTGAAGGGATTAATGGAGATCGTTTCTAACCTGTTTAATAGGAGGGATGAAGTAACCTGTGAGGAAGGAAAGGCAGGCTAACAGGGCTAACCAGTGAGGCAGGGAGGTAGATGAAACAAGGAAGAAGGGAGACAGGTTAACAAGGGCAGGCTAACAGGGGGGTAGGGTCTGGCTAACAAGAAGGCATGGAGGTAGGCTAACTAGTGTGGCAGGGAAGCAGGTCGAGAGGAAAGAAAGTGGAGGCAGGGTAAAAAGGTGGCAAGGCAGACAAGTTATCCAATGAGAGAGGGAAACAGGTGAAGCCTGGAGGCAGGAAAGACAGGCTAACATGGAGGTAGATGATGTAGGCTCGGGAAAGGCAAGGGACGAAGGTGAGGCAGGGAGGAAGGTAAGGTAGGTGAAACCGGGAGGGAGGTGGGGCTTGGAGGCAAGGAAGGCAGGTGGGACTGAGAGGCAGGGAAGGCAGGTGGAGCTGGGAGGCATGGGAGACAGGTGAAACAGGGAGGCATGGGAGACAGGTGAAACAGGGAGGGAGATGGGGCTGGGAGGAAAGTAAGGCAAAAGAGGCAATGAGACAGATGTGACAGGGAGACAGGCGAGGAAGGAAGGCAGCGAGGTAGAGAGCGGCAGGTCAACCAGTGAGGCAGGTGAGGCAGGATAATCGGAGAGGCTGGGAAGCAGGTGAAGCAAGAAGGAAGGAGAGGTAGGTGGGACAGGGTACCCAAGGAGGGAGAGGGGTGAGACTGGAAAGTGAGGCAAGGAGACACGTAGAGAAGTGAGGCAGAAAGAGAGGAGATATGTGAGACAGGGGGAGAAGAAGGGAGGTGAGGCAGAGAGGCAGACAGACATGCAGGTTGATGAGACAGGGAAGTAAGAAGGGAGGTTAGCAGGGAGGCAGGCAGGAGGGTGAGGCAGGGAGATAGGGTGGCAGCTGAGGTAGCAAGGTTGGTGAGAGAGGTAGGTAGGCAGGGAGGTGCGGCAGGGGGGCAGGGAGGTCCCCAGTCCCCCAGCACAAGGGCCGACCACGTCCTCTTATCTTGCATCACGAGCTTAAATGATATTAATTACCGACCCCCCTGTCACGTGACTCGCTCTACCCGACGCTGTGGGGGGGCAGGAGGCGAGGGGGATGGAGTGGAGGGGAGGAGATAAGGAGTGAAGGGATAGAGGAAGGGAGGGGATGAGGAGTGGAGAAGAGGAAAGGGATGGGGAGAAGGGGAAAGGATGAAGATTGGAGAAAAGGAGGAAGGGAATGGGGAAAAGACTAAGAGGATGGCATTGTTCAGGAGAGTAGAAAATGATAAGCAGACGAGGGAAAGGGAGGAGAGAAGTGAAAGGACTGGAAGGAGAGAACGAGGGCCAAGAGGAAGAGAGGAGGGAATAAAGAATGGGCGAGAAGAGAGAGGAGTAAGGGAAGAGTAGGGCAGCGGAAAAGATGGGATGAGGGAAAGAAGAGAAGGGGAGAGAAATGGAGGAGAAGGTATAAAGGGGACTGGGATAAAGAGAGGCTGGGTAAGCGAAGAGGAGACGAGGAAATGTATAGAGTACAAGAGGGATAAGGAGGGGAATGGACTGAGCAAGAGAAGGGAAGGAAGAATGGGGGATAAGAGGAGAGGCAAAGGGGAGAGGGATAGGAAAGAATGAAGGGAACACTGAGGCATAGCGGGAAAAAGAAAGGGGAGATGAGAAGGGAAGGAAGAAAGAGTAAGATAGAGAATTAAGTAGGAGGTGGAAAAAATAAAAGAGGCAGGGAAGGACAGGACTGAGGGAGGAGGAGCAACGGAAGGAAAAAAAGCAGAGGGAAAGAGGAGCAGGGTAGGGAGGATAAGGGAAGAGGAGGGGCATCAGGGCGAGAGAAGCAGGGGAGGAGAGGGGGAAGGGAGGACAGGCAGGTGAGAAAAGGAAACGGAGAGAGGGGCAGGAGAGGAAGGAAAGGAGGGAAGGAAAGGGATATGGGAGGAGAGGGACAGGGGAGGAGAAAAGAAGAGGAAGGGAAGGGAAAGAGAAAAGCAAAATATAATAAGGGAAGAGACGGGAAAACGAAAACCGTGTATGAGAAGGGAGGAACAGTAGAGGAGGAGGATTGAGGAGAAGAGGGAATGAGATGCGGCAGCAGAGGAGAAAAGAAAGGTAGGGAAAGTAAGATTTTTATTTTTTTCTTTGTTTTTTTTTTTTTTAGGGTGGGGAGGTGGTGGCAACTGAGAAGGAGGGGAGACTCTGATAACCTCTCTCAGCACGACTACAGCTTTCTCGTCTCGGTGGGTCCGTAACGAGTCGTGGTGCCGAGTCGTCTCTCTTCCGGACGACTGGTGACGATGTTACTATGTACAGTACTCCTCCCAATGAGATGCAAGACAATGTTGCTGCTTGTAAACGCGACGGCAACACTATGCTCTGTTTACTCTACACTGGACTAAAATTCGCATCTCTCCATCATAAATGCTGAGCTGTAGCGAGAGATTAGCACCAAAATACAGTATGGTGCTAGTCACGAGGAGGTGATATGGAGAGGATGTAGCCTTATCACTGTCTTTTGCCGTCATCCAACTACGTGAAATAATCTGAAGAAGGACGAAAATTTGACCCAAGTTAACGCGAAAGAACTACAGTTCAATAATCAGAATACACTCCTCGAGTCTACTT
>JAGKTI010031808.1:0-12045 GCA_018397915.1 Birgus latro
AGAGAGAGAGAGAGAGAGAGAGAGAGACCTACCTATTCACTCTCGCCAATGACACACCATTTTAATATGCAGCGACAAGTTCGAGCCATACTGTCTCACGACTTTATTCTGGCAGTTCTTCGACGATCTACAGTCGACCTCCCTATCTCCCTACAAGTACCTACGACCACGCTATCGAGACAGCAATGTTCATCGGCAGAGCTTGTTCACGTGAAAGGAGCTTTGGAGTAAACTTGGCGGCAACTCTTCGCATGCCCAAATCATCCATTAAAATTTCGTGTCCTGATCCATTGCGGATTCCAATTTCATTGGCAATTTCTCTGACAGTCAACCGACGATTTCCCATGACCAAATCGCAGACTTTCTTCACATTTTCAACACTCCTGCTTGTTGATGGCCTCCCAGGACGTGGATCACTTGCGACTGACATTCGGCCATTTTTGAAGTAATTGCACCACTCTTTTATTTTCATACATACGTGGCTTCATTCCCAAAAACCTGCTGGATCTTTCTGATAATTTCAACTTGGGTATCGCCTAGTTTTTTGCAAACTGTGTAGTAACGTTCTTCGACTTTTTCGGTCATCGACACAAACGAGGGAACACGACGTGGGTAAGGTGCACTACCATGAACACCAGCTGACTGACAGCCACTGAGTCACACGTGGCTGCTGGCATTAATCACGCATGCACACGAAGGTCCTGCACTGCGCTACACAAAACCCCGTCCCTGTCCTCCAACTGATTGGTGAGAGAAAAAAAAAATGATGTCCGATACTTTCTGAACAGTTCTCGTAGAGAATAATCTTACCTTCTGGATTTACATTTACTATACCTCTTCTGGATATACATTTACTTTACAAAGAGATTTCAGCATGTAAAATTTTAATATGTTCAGTATATCATTCTTACAAATACTGGAGGACCTCATGGTTGTGTTTTGTCGCCCTTGTTGTTCACTTCATACACCAGTGATTGAAGAACTAATCTTGATATATGCTCCCTTATTAAAATACAGTGATATAATTGGAAAATTTTACGTTATGAGTAAATATGACTGCCGTGTTCAAGTAAATGATTTTGTCAAGTGGTGTGTGGTGTGATGTTAACTGCTTTAACTCAGAATGTCAGAAAAAGAAAGAAAAAGAAAAGAAAAATGGCAATTGACTACCAGGAATAAGTTGTAGCGAAAAACTCATCAAATGGAAAATGGTGGTAGGTGCAGAGCACTTTAGATACTTAGAAGCGGTTCTTGATGATAAAATACATGTGAACGTAGTCATTAACAACATCTGTGGTAAGTGTATGTAGAGAACTCATTTTCTAAGGTGTTCTGTTAACAACTTTAATCTGAATCCCCAAAAGACAAAGGAAATAGTAACTGACTTCCCCAGGAAAGAACAAGGGGAAGCAGTGGACAATAATAATACTGTAAATACTTAGGTATGGTTAGTGATGATAAAATAAATGTGAACTCAGTCACTAATTAGATCTATAGTAAGCATATATACAAGATAAAAATTACGCCATGTTTCCTCTTAAGGAATTCTCTTACTGGGGTTGGCCATGGTACAGCTTATAGTTTCTATGGAGTGCAACCTAAACCAAGTGCCAACTCTTGCTGGAAACTGTTGGGAAAAGAGAAATTTGAAGTGCATAAAACTTTAGTAGTAAATTTTGAAGTCAGCTTTGACTCTATGTGCAGTCACTCAAATCGATCGCCGAGTGGCTGTACTTGTGGCTGAATGTTCCTTGCCGAAGTAATGATAGTGTGGCTGGTTACCAGGTTTGAAGCCACAATTCACTCTTACAGTAGTACCTCCCACAGTCGATGGTAGCCATCCATCTACCACCTACATGCATTGTACGAGTATGCAGAGAACTCCCTAAGAATTCTGAGAGACCTAAAAACCAACATAACTGTTTTATGAATGCTTTACAAATCAGCCGTTGCATCAACTCTTTTTTGTAAATCTTTTATAATTGCCCGAATGTAAGAAAACAAACTCAAGGAAGTTAACCCATTAGCTCCTACAGTTCCTGTGCGAGGGATTTTGCTGGAAGTGTACTAAGCGTACCGCCCTCCGCCTTTCGGCTCATAGTCGCGAAACTCATAGGTTCCTACCCCGGGGTTCCCTTCTTTATCAAATTTTGAAAATGCCCAGTTCGGTCCTATTTTGAGGACACTGGGAATAAATGAGTTCAAGGAACTGATATATTTACCAGCCTTTAGCCCATTAGCACCCAGAGTTCCTGTGCGAGGGATTTTGCTGGAAGGGTACTAATCATACCGCCCTCCGCCTATCGGCTCATTGTCGCGAAGCTCATAGGTCCCTGCCCCGGGGTTACCTTCTTTGCCAAATTTTGAATATGCCCAGTTCCGTCCTATTTTGAGGACACTGGGAGAAAATGGGTTAAGATAACCGAGAAACTGGGGGTAGATAACATGCCTCGATTACTTGTACTAATCTTTTTTTTTTTTTAAATAAACAAATAAAATCATGGAAGATATACGAGATCATTTGTTTAATAGTTATATACTGTTACGATCTGGAAAATTACTGAATATACTAGCTTTAAATACTAGATTCAAAGAGTCATTTGTACCAGTTAGCATTACGCTCTATAGCTTTGTCCACTCAAAACGTAAGTTTCCATCTCGATATGTGAAAGCAATGGAGATAATATTCTATATGTTTTGTATATGAGCACATATCGTTTCGCTTCGTTTCGTTTTTGAAGGCTCCAACATGCTTGCATGCGTCGGCCCTGTCCACCCAACGGAGGCTTTCCATGTTTTTTGATCTCTGGCAGCTTCCTTATCCCCGAGGTCACACTCAATTACCTCGTCCCAGGTCTTTTTCGGTCTGCCTCTCGCTACCCTACCCCCAACATTAACACTTCTCACTGTCTGTACCCAATTATCATTCCTCATCCTCTCCACCAGCCATCACCATCTCAATCAACCTCTCCTCATCACTACACCTACACTCCAGTCCCATCCTACCTCTCAACTCTTCCATTGTAAACCTAGCACCCTCAGGCCTCGCACTCACGGACGCACTGCACATCCACCTAACCATTGCCATTTCTCTACGTTTGAACCTGCAAATATTCTCTTCCTTTATTGCACAGGTTTCACTTTCGTACAGCATTACACTCCTAACACATGCCGCATGATCGCTCAGCACGGAGGGAGAGCCCTCTCAATTTCAGAAGAGGCAACAGCTCCCAGAACTTCTTCCAACCATTTCTTACTCTAGTCACAGAGATAGCTCCAGCCTCACCTCCAGCACATAACATGTCTTCCAAATAAAACTTCCACACACTCAAGAGACTCACCAGCAAGTTCAATCCTTTCACGCCTTGCAATTACCACATGCTCTCTCCGACACACCACACACATGAAATCAGCGTTTTCTCGCAGTCTACCTCTAATGCCATTACATCTCTCTTGCACCCACTTATCACAAACACTGCACAACAGTGAATTACTTCCCACGCCCTTATGGCAAATCGTACATAGGCACTGCCCCTCTTTGACAGTACCGTCCCCAGGCCTAGATTCCATCACTTTTGTTTTATCTGCATTTTCTCTTAAGCCCTTGTGCCCCATACCGTCTCTCCATTTCCTAAATCTTTCCTCTGCCTCTCATTTTTATTTTATGTGTCCAGCTCTGAGCAAAAGCTTCAATGCCTATCGCCAGGGCCTATCCCCAAGGCCCAGTAATCCTACATCTCCACATGTCACCACCTGAATACTAACACCCACCGTCCATATTGAACATATGCTAGGGCTGTCTCATACAGGACTGATGTATTGGTATTAGAGAGGGTGTTTTTACGACATGTCGGTGGGTCTTCTGGTAGATCAGTAAAGTCTATTTTTTTTTTTTATGAAATTAAAATCCATAAACTGTTCCCTGCTCCAGCGGGGATTTTAATCGAGGTCCGCTAGGATTGCAGGCCAACTCTCTATCGATTGAGCCATCGCCTCCGCAATCAACACCAAATCATTAGCACACAACATCTCCCACGGGAGTCCATTTCTGAAGTCACATGAGGGAGTTTCAAGTACCATATTAAACAACAAGGGGCTCAAGACTGACCCCTGATGCACATTAACATTCACAGAAAACCCCTCACTCAAATCTTCGTTCACCCTTACCTGGGTGTGAGCACCCACATACATGGCCATAACCACCCTAACCAGCCACTCCTCGATCCCAAGCTCTCTCATTGCCCACTTCACCACCTCTCTAGGGACTCTCTCAAAGGCCTTCTCCAAATCAACGAAAATAAAGTACAGTCGTCTTTTCTTTCCTATATATTTTTCTTGAAGCTGTCGAACAATGAATATGGCATCAGTGGTCTCCCTGCCTGGCATAAACCCAAACTGCATCTCGTCAGTACTCAGTCTTCTCTAATCGTACCTTCTAGAACTCTCTCCATTACTTTCATTATATGGTCCAAAAGCTTTATGCCACTATAATTTCCTCTTATTTATATACTTGTTCTTTAAGGGAGAGGAGGTGGCAGAGTCGGTAAAGAGGGTGGCTGCTGTTCCATTGGACATGAGTTCGAATACTTGCTGGGGGAGGGAATGGTGTAAGGATTTGAATTTCATTAATTAGATGAGTTTACAGATATACCATAAGACTCGCCGACATGAAAATTCTCATCTATCACGGCACGAAAGGAAGGGCAGAAAATGTATTCACTTCCTGCTAGGCCTTAACTGTGACTGGAGCTCTCTTTTGATTCAGCTTTGAACAAGACAAGGGCATGTAAAAGAAGTTAACCGCACTAAGACATTACATACCTCCGTCAACGCCTATACCAGACAAATTAGATCGCCACCAAAATTTAATCATTTCTTCTCTGGCAATATAGTCAAAAGATTTCACTGAAACTCATCAGTAACTTTTTGACATGTTTGTGGAAAAAAGAAGCTTTGAACAGGGACTCGAATTCAAATCACCCCCAAATTTAATCAACTCTTCCTTAGCCCATAACCCACACATCCAATAAATCTGATTGAAATCCACCAAGAACTTTTTTAAATATCTTGTGGGCACACATACAAACAAACAAACATGGGTGAATGCATAACCTTCTCGAACTTTGTTGGCAGAGGTAATAAAGGACGCAATGCACTTTTTTTTTTTTTTTCAAATGCGCCAAATTCATGTTACTGAACCAGCATTTAAAGTTCCCTCTCTGCATAGTCGTGTAGAAAATTAAAAAGAGCTTTCAAAATATCAGAACAGTTTTTCAGTATAAAAATATAATGAAAAAAAAATAGCGGTGACTTTGTACCCTGTTTGTTGGCGTTACTCTAGTTTGGGTTTGTAAAGTTAAAAGAGGGTTATCACCGACTTCAACTTGGGTGCCGCCATTACACAGGCGGCCCGTTACAGCATTGCAAATATAATGAAATGAAAGAAAGCAGAGTCTCAGAAACAAATTCAAGTTTTATTCACCAATACACGGGAAAGTCGACCCTGAGCTCCTGTTGTGTTCAAGGATTACTTTAACAAGAGGAGAAGGAGAGTTATGCTGGAAAAATTAGAATAATTCGTGAAGATCCGTGGGTAATGATCAACTTATATCGTGAAGATCCGTACGTAATGACCAACTTAAATCGTGAAAATCCCCACTTCGCCGTAAATGACGAAGATAAAGTCACGATGTGTCAAAAATCCATAATCGTGACTAATCGTGAACAAAATCGTTGACAATCGTGGCGTGTCGTCGATGTGTGACACGAGTTGGCAATTTTATGTGAAGGGCCACGATGACTCGGTGCTGCACCAAAACGTCGTGGAACTTCACGACATTGTATGCTTTCGGCGAGGAGTCGTCGACAATAGGGCGAGGCGGCGGCGACATCGCAGATAACCCTGCGAATAACAGGCGCGTAATCGCTAACGTCGCCGACGTCTCGTCGATAAAATAAAACCGTTGAGACTTCAACTGGTATCGTACCGGATTACGGCGAGATGTTGGCGAGTAATCGGCGAGCCCCTTGCGATATAACCTACGTAAGATGTACGATACGTACTGGGCACTACGACATTAATAATTTATCATAGGTAATTCGCCGATATTGCGTCGATATGTAGCCGTAAATCCGTCGACACTGTGTCGGTATTACGGCGATGACGGCGAGGCGTCGGCCATGGCCTCGCCGATACATTCGTCAGCATTTCGCCAATACATTGTCGACAAGACGCCGACTTCGTAGCTATATCTGAGTTTTTTGTGCGTTAAAAAAACCGTTAATTTTTGAAATTCCGTTAATCTTACGCAATACGCAGGCATATCGCCTAAATGTCGGGTATTAGTTGCCGCTTATATCATATACACCGCCGAGGTGTCGACGATTTGCTGTACTGGTGTCGTACGTATTACGCCGACATCACGATTCTTGTTCAGAGTAGTCGACATATCACCGACTTGGACCAAAATGTTCATCGTGGATTTATCGTGGTTACTTACGGCAAAGTGGGAGAAGGGCTTAATGACCAACTTAAATTGTGAAGACCCGTACGTAATGACCAACTTAAACCGTGAAGATCCGTATGTAATGACCAACTTGTCCAGTGATAAAGCAACGTAATATGGGACTGAAAGTACACGGAGCCTAGGAATTAATATAATTTTTACTGGTCTGGAATGACGATGAAAAAGTCAATCCACAGTTCCTATTGTTTACAAGAATGACTCTGAACAACAGCAGGAATATTACCCTGGAAAAGTTACAATAACTGGTGAAGATCCGTATTTAATGACCAACTTGTGTAGTTACTGGGATGTGCCTCTTGGGATATGTTACCCAGACATTGTTAATTATTCTCCCGAGCTCCATGCACAGCCGATAATTTCAAGTTACGGAAGTCTTCAAGCTTACAATAAGATATTTTGTGTCCAACGGGGAGGTTCAGTAACTAAGTCTGTTTGTAAATATGGGATTTTGACTCGGTCCAAAACTTCAAATGGAAGGAGGCCCAGTAAAGAGGCCACTGGTCTGAATGGGGGGCCGGGGCTCCCCTAGGCCCCCTTGCAGCTTAGCTACGTCACTTTTGGCCCTATACAGTAATATCTTTACTTACCTTAGTCACGTAAGCTGAACGGATCCTGATAATATCCAAATTCAGCCGAGCAAACCACAGGCGTCTCCTCAAGCGTTTTGTCCCTGACTTCGGACTATATTTGGCAGCCTGTAGTGCTGTAAGTGTTTCAGTCCTCCCTATTATGACAGCCGTGAATTCTGCAACTACACATCATTTTTTTTGCACAAAGAACGAAAGGCAGCTAAGCTTCTCGTACTGTTTACATCCTCTGTCATGACGATCAGATTTGATGACGTCACGTGAAAACTCGGCATAGGCGTCTCCTTTGTCCTCGCTCTGTTATTTAAGTGCTCTCTCCCTGATTTCGCACTGTCTTCGGCAACCTGTAGTACTGTATGCGATTCTCTCAATTCTTCATATCATGACAGCCGTGGGCGCTCCAACAACATAACATTTTTCATGCAGAAAATGAAAGGCAACTAAATTACCGTCACGTACTGTTTATTCTGTGTAATGGCGGATATCATTATTGATAACGTGACATGAAAACCCTCTGTTACAAGATCTAACATAATCAGGATCCACAATAAGTTTCAATCTGTAGATTTCATCACAGCCTCACTAATAAAGTTTATTGGTAATCCTTAAGGAAACAAAGGGCCATCTTACTTTGCAGTTTTCTTTTTCTTTATCTTTGCTCTTCTTTGATTCTTTGAGTATTTGTTGACTGTGTTTTTCAGGTTTTGACGTTTTTATTTTCTATAAAAATTGTGACGAGCGTTAACAAAAGTTGTTTGTAATGCACTACGGCTCCAGACAGACAGACGCCATCTTGTGTGCAAAAACTGACGGATGCCATTTTGAATGCCAATTTTTAAACGGAACTACCTTTATCAGTGCCTGTTTATCCAAACGTTACCAACATTTGTGTAACTTAATGCAGCTATATTTATCCTAACTCAACCTAACCTAACTTGGCCAAACTTATTCTAACCGAACCTAACCTTTCCCTTATGTAATCATATTTTTCTTGTTTATTGATAGATCCTCTTCATACTCGGAAACGAACTTCTGTACACCTTTTCAGTCACTGAATCAGTTTATTTTTTTTTTTTGGGGGGGGGGATAATATTAAAGAGGTATGCATATGTCTGTTTTAGGGCTATCAGTTTTTATTTGGCAAATGTTTACAAAATCATAATACCAGATTCCTAAGAAATAGTAAGGCGAATTAATTTGTTGTCCATTTCTAGGTCAGTTTTATTCTGTGACGTTTCTTTCGCATGTAAAAAATAAGAGAGATATTGACATATTGTGGGGTATATAATGTGGTTTTAAGACTTCGTAAACATTAAACCCAACCTATTTTATTCTTAATGGTAAAATAAACAGAATCGAATTGATTTCAGGTCATTTTAGGCATTAATTAACCTACCCAAACGCCACTCATTCGAGCCTAACCGAGACAAATTTCGACTCTAAGTCGTCGGCGGGGTCCATTTTAACTCTATCAAATCTGAAAACACGAGACAGACCCACTTCCAGCCCTCTCATTGAATCAAAATCATAATGGAGCAGCGAAAACCAAAGCATAGCTTACCACCTATGAAGAAAAAAAAACACATTGCTTTTAATGAATAAAACGTAGACAAACCGCCAGCACAAGCACACATTAGAGACCCAATAATATTTCACGCAGTAGAAACGCCACAGAAGAAAGTTGGCTTAAAACTGTGCAACATATTGATTCACGTTATTATTTCTTATTAATCTGGTGCTATGATTTTGTAAATATCATCTGGCTATATATTTCTTTTCTTTTTTTAAATGTATTTATTGCAGGGCTTGGAGGTCGCTGAAGGGAAACATTTACTATTGTTACTCATTCATAGTTCTGTGAGGATGTGTCCATATACTATTGTTATCCATTCGGAGTAGTTTTCTATTACCATATTTCCGTCTTCTGCCCCATCCTTTCCCTCCCAACTGGTTGATATTCTCCCAGATACCATTCACCTCGACCGGATCCGGCACACTCAAGTGCCAGGCCAGGCATCCTGGCTTAAAAGAATTCGTTCAGGACAACTGTCCTCTCCAGGCTTCTGGCCGAGATCCCGCCAGTACCCGAGTTGATCTTGTCACTCCCATCCCTACTGACCTTTTGCCCCCTACCTGGACACGTACAACTTCTGCTGTGCACTACACACCTTCTGCCACTGCTTCAGACCGTTTACCATTTCCTTCACACCTCTCCATCACTGAAACCCTTAACTCTCTAGCCCGCACCTGCCCTTCTCATCCTATCCACGTCTTCACTGATGGGTCTGTCCTCGTTAACGGCCGGGCGGAGCTGCTTGAATTGCATTCACCAACTCTGCTTCCCCCGTCTTCTCCACCTCCCACAGCCTTCCCAACTGGGCCAACAGTACACAGTGTGAACGATGTACCATACACTCTGCCCTTGACTTCCTTCTCTCTAAACACTTACCAGGTCTTATCATCAGCGATTCCCAAGCTGCCATTGCCCTAATTCGCATCCCCTCCCCCTGACACTCCTCCCTTCTCTTCACCTCCCTCTACTCCTGCCTCCATCAAGCTTATGTTCTTGGTCTCAGGGTTTCTTCTATTTGGATCCCAGCCCATGTTGGTCACATCCGCCAAGACCATGCAGATCGCCTGGCCCGATCCGTCTGTAACGTCCCCCTAGTTGCCATCTGCTTCCCTGTGACCACGATGATTGTCCAAAGAATCCTTCCCGAGGAGTCCAGGGAGAACCTAGCCTTGCGTACCAATGCTGAACGTCCCACTAGTGCCACCATCCAGCACTGTGACAACTACCGTGGCATGAGACATCTATGGTAAGCACCCATCCTCATCTGCTGCTGTGATGTGGCCATCACCCACATTTGCCTGGGGTATGGCTCCTCGGGGAAGTCACCGGACGACCAGCCACCAGCAGGCCAGGTAAAATCTGTCACAGGCCCATGGATGAAGCATTATCTCATCACATCGTTAACTGCCCTTTTTCTTAATGCAACGAAGAATGAACAAGGCCAGGAGCAAGGAAATTGCTCCTTCCAAAAAAAAAAAAACAATAGAAAGCTAAGTTCAATATCCGTTCACTTCGAGATGCGTCGGCACACTGCATTTGAAAAACAGGAGATCACAGAAGTAGGAAATACAGACAGAGGGAGATAGTTCCATAGTTGACATGTTGCATACATGAAGGACTGAGAGTAACGGTTAACTGTAGGATTAGAGTTGAACAGAAGAGGGATGAGAGTTTGTTGTTAGACGGATGCTATGCGCACGTCGTTGAGGTGGAGGGAGGCAAGCGGACAGTTCAGAGGAGCAGTGGTCGTTGAAGTAGCGATAGAAAGAGATAAAGATGCAACAGTCCGGCAAAGAGAAAGAGGCTGAAGGAAGCCAGTAAGAGGAGGAGAGTTAATGAAACGAAAAGCCTTTGAGTCCACCTTGTTCAGAAGAGCTGTACCTGTATGTGGGGATCCTCCCCACACATGATTTGTACTCTGTACAGGGGCGAATAAAACCCGTGTATCAAGTCAACAAATGTGAAGGGGTAAAAAAGGTATGCAGTCGGCTTAACACACCTAATCTCTTCGAAGCAGATTTTACGAGATGTAGTATGATCTTGTCAAGATAAATCCCGAGAACATGAAACCCCAAGCATGTTTAAGGATGATGCAGGATTGAGCTGGATATTATTTAACGTTAGTGGGAACTCCTGTGGAAGATTTTGTGGGGTTGATAGGTGTAAGAATGAGTCTTTGATGCGTTAAAAAAGAGTTTACGTTTACCCTAGTCAGAGATACGAGCCAAATCACACATTAGGTGTGCCACAGGCTCGTCCCTTGTTAGTTGAAGTAACTGATGAGATGAGCGTTGTGGAAACCGAATGGAAAGGTGAAGGATGAAATCGTCAGAGTATGAGAGGATCGAGTTATATGTACAGCTTAGAAAGTCATTGATGAATAAACGGAAGAAAGATGGTGATAGGACAGAGCCCTGAGGAACACCACTGCTGATAGATCTAGGAGAAGAATGGTGAACGTCTGCAACAGCAGCTATAGAACGACCAGAAAGGGAGTTAGAGATGAAGGCACAGACAGAAGGATAGAAACCATAAGAAGGCAGTTTGGAATTAAAGATTTATGCCAGACTCGATCGAAAGCCTTTGAGATGTCAAATGCAATGGCAAAGCTTTCTCCTGAGTCCTGAAATTAGGATGACCAGGAGTCTAAAACGATGGTGAGAAGATCTCCAATGGAGTGTTCCTGACGGAACCCATACTGACGATCAGAAAGAAGGTTGTGAGAGAAAAGATGCTTTAAAATTTTTCTGTTAAGAACAGACTAAACAACTTTTGAGACACAGGAAGTTAAAGCAGTTGGGCGATAATTAGAGGGTTGGGAATGGTCACCCTTCTTTGGGACAGGCTGAACAAAAGCAAACTTCAAGCAACAAGGAAAGGTACAAGCTGACAGACAAAGGCGAAAGAGTTTATCTAGGCAGTATGTAAGCACAGAAGCACAGTTCTTGAGGACAAGAGGAGGGACGCGATCAGACCCATATGCCTTGGTAGTACTGAGGCCAATGCTGGAAAAAAAAAAATACATCAGTTGAAAACATTTTAATGTCAGCAATGGGGAAGTTAGAGGCGGGGGGGGGGGAGGGGGAAGTGATGGAGGAACAGCATCGGAATCGTCTAAGGTGGAACTGGAGGAGAAAGTCTGAGCGAAGACATCTCCTTGGTCAGTAAAGGAAATTGCTACAGAGCCATCAGAGTCGAAAAGATGATGGAAGGGTGATGAAGTAAAGTTGTTAGTAAGGTTTTTGGCAAGGTGCCAGAAGGACCGGGAAGAATTCGAGTTGGAGAGTTGAGAGCATTTACTGCAGATGAAATTACTGTTGCAGAGCGAAGAACAGACAGCACGATTCCGGGCAGAAAC